>WUQG02307377.1:0-19233 GCA_011317285.2 Androctonus mauritanicus | reverse complement strand
TGTACAAAACACAACGTACAAGTGCGAAAAACGTAGAAGTGAGAAACGTATAAACGGGGTTCTACTGTATTATGAAAACGTTATTTGAATTTATTTATAGCTAGTTAATACTTACGCATTGTCAATCGCCGTGAATTTTCGAAACTAACAAAAAACACACAGCTATCAACAATCTGAGAGAACATCTCCAAAAGAGAAAGAACATCTCCATCTCTTCCAAAAAAAGTGAAGTAGTCAAGAAGATGGAGATTAAAATAGCTTTGAAAAATTACTTATATAAGTTATATATATACATAAGAGTCATTTATGATAATTCATATGAATTACAAAGATCAAAATTAAATCAAATTATAATAAATTAATCATTTATGAATATAATTACTTCTTGTCTATACATCATTTTCATACAAAATCTAAATCATTCAATCGTTTGATAAGAACTAGTATTATATTTATTTATAATAATTAAATATTTTACATAATTTTGCTATTTTTGAGTACAATGAAACGAAAATTGGACACGAAAGTGTTAAATTAATGATTTTATATCAGAGAAAATTTTCATTAGCTGTAGTTTGAAAATGGAGAACGCATTTCATTGTCACTGTTTATGTTTCATCATCGATTTCAAACTGTAGATATGTTAAAGTTTAAAGGTCTTCGCAAGTTAATAATTGTTAAGTTAACTTTTTTAACGATTTTGTTTAAAGATTCACCAAGAGAGACTAAACGTATATTTTATGTGATGAAATGTAACAGCACCTTCTTATAATTCAGCGCTTTCCAGCATGAAATGTCATCTCCAAGGAGATAGCGAAGCAATGATAAAAAATTAGTAGATGCTTTCCAAACCAACTTGTATAAAAATGTGAAATCTATGCTGACTATCATAGGTTCATATACTCTAATAAACATTTGTATTGTTTATGGAAAAAGGGTGCAGGACGAATTTTTCTGTAAGAAAGGATACGCTGCTATCTAAAATTTGGAAATGCTCACATATAATTTACGTTTAGCCTTTTTTCAGTCAACTATTAAACCCAGTTCGTTAAAAGAAACTCACTTAACTTAATATGCAAAATGATAATTAACTTAACAGTCTGTTAATCTGTAAAAGAACATCATTTATATCATGAAATATTCTAAACGTTTTTCATTATAGCCATATGAATAGATAAGATTGGCATTTTCTAAATAAAATTTAAATATACTCGAATTAATTTTTAAATTCCATATTTGAAAATTACGTAAAGCAATAATTATAAATTAAATCCTAACAGTCAAAAAACAAAAATAATCAATAAAAATTATTATAATTATTTTATGGTTTTGGATTCTTCTTTTTTATTTTAGCTCTTCAATTTGAAGAATTTTATTCCTTTTCCGATCTGGCAGATCAAAATTAATAATATATATATATCCATTCAAAACTGATCAACCAACATATTCGGTTCGTAATTGAATAGGAAACGCAATTAAAGTTTGCTAAATTTAAAAGGATTTTTCAATTTTTAAAGCCATACAATGTTTATCTTCTATTCAAATTAAATATTAAATCTAGCTTTTATTCTTCCATTAATAACTTTGAATTTAATCAAAGTCTAAATAAATATTATATTTATTTATTTAATTCGTTTTCGCAGACTAAATTTTATTCTTTTGATTTAATTTATATTCTATATATCAATCATTTTCATCTAAGCATAAATCTTTTCATCAAAAACATAGCAATGACATTAGAAAGCGAAGATTTCAATTATTAAATGTCTCAAGACATCTGTAAAAATATTATTCAGTTATTTTTATTTTTAGCTTTTATATATATATATTGGCCAGTTTCAAACGACCAAACAGGATGCTCAACATTATTTCATTTCGTGGCCATGGTGAGGTTAACGCGTTGTGGGCAACTCCGATAAAACCAATATGGGTTTTAAGCGTTTTGAAACCACCACAGACTGTTCTGAAACAGATCAGGACGTGTTTGTAGTAGTACGTAATACCTTTGTAGTAGCACGCCACGGAAAACATCAGGACTTTCCTCTGAGTCCTAATAACGTTTCATCATGTGCCACTTTGAGTGCATATATTATTTTGGTTTGCAGTGCAATAATATATGCACTGCCTTGGCCACTGCATATATTATTATAGCACTAATAAGTGCAAGTGTCGATGTCAAAAAGTTCTGTGCAATTCAAAATATCATAGTAACAATGCCTGTAAGAATAAATTGAACAGTATCTATAGAACTAAAAATAAACAGGAAAGATATTTATGGGTGGGATTTTTGAAACGATGTCTATTTGCAAAATTATTTTAATTTATAATTTTTAATTTAATAAAAAAATAGAAACAATTCTTCTCTTATTTATTCAGAACCTTTTTGAGTTTAATAACACAAATTTATTAGGATATTCTTTGTTATTGGATCTCTCTTTGTAATCAGTTAATATAATCTTAAGAACTGAATTTATAAGAGTTTAGTTAATTATTCTTAGATGTACTTATTTTAAAATATGAGGACTAAGTAGAATAAATATTTATCCGCTTTTTGTAGAAAAGAAGCGGAAAAATAGGCAATTTTATTATTTAAACTTACTTGTTAGCCTTAGCTGCATATGCAGAAGCAACCATTTTTTGTATTATTCTTAGAACTATGTAGAATGAAAATAACATATGATATTCTAAAACTTCCTGCATCGAACCCCAGAAGTCCAGATTATATAAAGAAACGAATTGAAACTCCAGATTATGCAAATTATAAAAGTGCTACAACGTTAATTTATTTTCAGGAATCAAATATTAAAGGATAGCCTTTGACTCGGGTGTAAATCTTAGCTGATAAGCTACGTGAAAAAAAGCATTTTTTAAATATTTTAATAAAATTCATGCTCTTTATTAAATATCAGAGAATATGAAAATCGATAAGCCACAACGCGTTGCTGCCAGTTCAAAATGATGTAACCCAATGCTAAACTGCGTTCGTGTTGAAAACATTTTAAAAATTTTTAAGAAAATTTTACTTTTGGAAAGATTTCATTTATGATTTAAAAAATAAAAATATTGTAAAAATACATATAATTGAAGTCTCGTATCGAAATATCCAAAATGTCGCTCCTTTTTCGTGAATTAGTTGCCATCTCCTATATACCGCTAAATGAGTCGAAATTCCGTTACCAGTAGCGAAATTCCGCTACTACTAGCAACAAGGAGCGTACTTTCTCTTTGTTATTTTATACTCTTTCCAATCAGTGAGATTAGTAAGGAGCCGGGCCAGTTCCAACCACGGTCTGCACACATACCCCGTGGTGGAGGGCCGGGTGGTGAACAGGGATCGCCGGGCCAGGCTCAGAACTGCGAAAAAACTTTTCAGGAGATGATCCTCCTGTGTGGCACGCCAACGCGTTACCACGAGGCCATCGGGCCACCTTACACGGAGCATATTACTACAGACACATGCCCTGATCTGTTTCAGAACAGGCTGTAGTCGTTTCAAAACGCTCAGAATGTATTGGTTTTGGTAGAGTTGCATACAATGTGTTGTGGTTACGTCACGATGGCCATGAAGCAAAATAATATTGAGTATCGGTGTTTGGATATTGAGAACTAACCATAATGAGTTGTGGTCATTGTTCAATTTCGGTGTTTGGGCATAACATACATATATATACAGAGTATATCTTACCACCCGTACTACCCTTTTTTCTCGGAAACGCATTGAAATAGGAAGTAGGGAGAAAAAAAATTTGATAACCAAAGTATATCCATAGAATCGAATAGTCATGATAAAAATTTTGTGGGCTTACCAGAAGTAGGGGCACAAGGAGTCAACTTTGAAATCTCCAGTGAAAACGCATGCCGATTTGGGCAT
The DNA here is from genome assembly GCA_011317285.2 of Androctonus mauritanicus. NCBI lineage: Eukaryota > Metazoa > Arthropoda > Arachnida > Scorpiones > Buthidae > Androctonus > Androctonus mauritanicus. Next base: position 15,362 of record WUQG02307377.1, on the reverse strand, counting down.
AATTGGATAGAAATGTGAAAATAAACAACTTTTATTTTGAAAGTTTTTTAATATCACCTACGGATTGTGAGATATCACAAAAAAAAAAAGATGCCGTCACATGTATCGCCGATTGAACTAGTCAAGCAATAATAAGAAGAATCGACAGAAGGCTTCTGTGTATTCTGCGAAACACTACTGAATCATCAAAGAGCGGTATTATGCAAATTTAAAGCCAATTCGGGTACTCGGTGATAGTACTCGAACTGCAATGCGACAAATCTTTCGCCATCGCAGTTCGACACTGAGCCATAATCAAGAACAAGGGTTTTCAGACTTGTTTCAACCAGGTTCAGCCCTTTATGAGCGCCATGGATGTACACAAATGCTTCTGTCAAATTCTTCTTTTATATACATACATATCCTTTTTCTGAAAGATAATTTATGAGGAGAAAATTACTATTCGAAAATTCAAAGTAATTAAATATTATCATTATAAATTCTTATTATGCTATAAAATTGAAGGAAAAACTGCATGATAAGTTGAAAATAATTATTTAATTCAAGTAGTAATAAATTTATCGCATTAGTTGGAATAAAAAAATCAATTTTATAGCCATTTTCCGGTTTATGTTCATTCTTTTATATTTTCGTTAGCAATAAATCAAGAGCAAAAATGTCGATATACGTCATTGTAAATCAAATTTATATTGACACCTTTTGCTAGATAAATTTTTATATTCCTAAAAATATATGCTCTTTTGGCGATGAAGTATATTTAGTGAAAGAAATATAAATAATTAATCTAACGATAAATAAACTTTAACGAACAAAGAATCCAGAAATTCAATCTTAAATAAAACTTTATTGATGGATTTCTGTTAAAGAAAAATTTATATATCGAATTAATAAATCAAAATTTATAAAATAAAAATTATTTAGTTATTTTATAGTTATATTATTAATAGAAACTTATAATTAAAGTTTGCAAAGAATGGTTTTTTTATAAATGAAATTGCAGATAAACCAAATTTAATACATAGTAGTTATGACAGTATGAATTTTTATCTAAGATTCTAGTTCACCAAAATAATATATTATGTATAGAAAAATTCACTAAAAAATAGAATGCGGTTTTTCAGACATTAAACTGTGAAATGTGAATGTTTGCATTTGAAAAGAAATGTAAGTCAGCTTGCGAGTTAGTAAAATGTATACCGTACTCAGCAGTCTGCTAGAGTGATATGAGAGATGGGATTGAATAGGAATGCAACAGAACTAGTCGAAAGGATATGAATCAAAGGCTCGATCCCGGATCACTCTGAAAAATGAGAAGCAGAATATAGGATTCATCCCATAACCTTCAGATTGAAATCTGCTGCTTAGTTCATATTTAGGAATATAGCAAGTATGCGAAATGACTTCCTTAAAATATATCAGTGTTTACTTAATATAAAATCTTTTATAACAGAATTAGATTAAATCAATTTTTTGATCAAATATAAAGTTTTATTTCTGTAAAAAAAATCTGTTCTCAGTAGCGGACTGGAAAATTTTACCGGTCCTAGCAAACTGAAATAAACAAAACCCCCATAAATATATTGATACGAGTATATAAAAATATATAAATATAGTTTTTTTTTGGAAGGAGAAGAGGAGTTAATAGTTAAGGAATTAAAGTAATAAACGTATGCAAATAATATATTTTAACATTTTAATAAATTATTCCATTAAATATCTTCTTATCCCAAGAGCATATTCACATATTTTACGTATAATATTTTCATTTTCTAATTGCGATAATATATATATTTTCAATTGACATAACTTAATTTTTAATGCTATTTACGCTTTCGAGAAATGATTTGTTATTTTTATTTATATTTTATTTAAATAAAATAAAAACGAAAGTTTTTTTTTATTATCCCAAAGTGTTTGATACACAAGGTCATGGAGGTTGTAGGAAAATAACAATACAATACAGGAAAGAAGATACAAAGAATTACACAATCTCCATGATGGGTAAGGATGCTGCTGTCGTTGATTGGTTATTCAGGGGGCACCACGTGAAGATGACAGTAAGACTTTGCCCCCCATTGTTCATTCTGTTAACAATAATTTAAACTAATTATTGTTAAAACATAATTGGATTTTATCATAATTAAAAATAATCTAATAAAATTTTATGTAATAATAAATACTATATACAATATATATTTAATGTATCGGAAATTTTTCTAATATTATACCATAATCTGATCCAAATTTCTTAACTTTTTGTTTTTATTTTTTATATTTGTTATTAGATTTTATTATCTTCAAAATTTTATTTTTTCGTATAAAGAAAAATATTTTTTTTTTTTGTCAATAACTTTTTCTTTAAAAACTGTATTATTTCTTTATAAAACCAATTTGCTAAATATAAAACAATTTTTACATTACAAGTTTTGAACTGAAGATTTAATCAAATAATATAAATATATATATATTTTTATTATTATTACATTCACAATATAATAAATATTTCAAATTCTTTTATTTTATTTTCGAGTCTTCTGTAAGTGCATTATGTAAGGTACTATTTTTGATATTATTTATTGCTATTTTTCAAAATAAAATTCACTTCATAAAAATTTTATCAGTCGTATTTGTTTTATAGTATTATAATAATTTATCATTACCTTCCATTTTTTGAATAAGTCCTACTACATTCTCTTATATTTTATTGGGATTACGATATTTTAATTAAATTTTAAATTAAAATTATTTTTAAGATTTTAATTTATTCAGTACGTTTTAAATTCTGTTTAAATAAATTTATTTAGCGAAAAACCTATAAATTTTCAAAAATATGTTTTAGTCAAAAGATAGTGTTATGCTATAAACTTTATTTTTGAGGTTTCTAAAGACAAAAAATAATAAATTTTTGTAGTATTAACCAGCAATGATTCCTTATGCAGAATAAATTTATGGAATAAATCAATAATTACTTCTTTAACAGATAATTTTATATTATTTTTTAAACCGTCCATTAAACGGAGTTTGAACACTAATTTTCGATAATCAGAGTAAAGCAAAATGACCGTATCAATTATTGTTTAGGTGAAACTAATGTCAATTAAATGTGATATTAGTTAATGATTAAATCTTCAATCATAAAAAAAAAAAATTGAAAAATCGATGAATTTTATTAATTACTTCATACAGTATTTAGTTCAGTCACACGTGAATGTTTTATGCCCATTTTTCTTCACCTTTACTTGATTTTCAAGTGCAGTATGTGAATTTATCTTACGCTACAGAATGATTTTTTTTAAATTATATTAAAACAGTAAAGATGACATTTAACGTTACATTTTAATTTCTTTCTAAATATTAAATCGTATTAATTTTTTCTTGTAATTTAAATTCTGTTAATTATGTATGCATTTTACATTCTAATTATTCGAAATAAATCAGAAAATAAAATAACAAAACGAAAATAAATAAAACTAAAAACTTTCTTAAAGGCAGAAAATGTATATCTAAAATAAATTATTGACATTTGAACTTTAACATAAATCATAATTGCAGAATTTTTCATACAAAAAATAAAAATTTTATATTACTGTTACTTTTAGTATATGTTCCTGAAAGATTATGCAACAGCTTATATACATCAAAAAAAGTCTTTAATTTAAAATATTTATCAAAAACCGAAGCAATCAAAGAGAACGTTCATAAAATATGACCAGCAGAACAGTATATCTAATCATATGATATAACTGTATCCTAAAATTGGATTGTAAATTTTATTTACTATAAGAGTTCTGAAAGCTAGTAGGCTGATAAATGTAAAGTGGCCGATTGGGATATAAGCAAAATAGAATATAATTACTCCGTATGGATGCAGAATGATGCACTTATCGCAATATACTGTCCTTTCAACAGTTATCAAATTTTCCACATTACACTATCCAAACATTCGCCAATTAAGTAGCCTACAATATTTAGTAAAATAGAAGGACAAAGCAGTCATATTTAGACTATTTCTGTTTCAGAAACATTTTTGGCTATCAATGAAAGTACAAGAATGTATTATCAAGACTGCTACCAAAATTTTATAGCATTTTATATCTTACTAATTTTTGACTTTTTTTTTTTTTTTTTGAGAAAAGTCACACGTGTATAAACTTAGTCATTATCTAGAATAATGTTTCCCAGTTGGATTCTGAAATTATTTTTCATCGAGAACAGAGGAAATTTATAAAAAAAAAAAAAGTTGACTAAAAAGTTCTCAAGAAAAAGGAATTAACATCTTTCAACATCTTCTACGTCTCTACTGAAAAAAATCTAGACCGTATCTGCAATAGTTCTTTTCTTTTTCATTTATTTGTTTATTTTTAGGAAATCTTTAAACAAATAAGTTTGTTTTCGAAGCACGAAACAGATATTAAAAAAGGGCGATATCAAAAATGAAGAATAAAAATATAGTACGCTACAGTTTTTGATATAAACTTTAATGAACTCTTAAATTAATTTTACTAGTTGACTTACGCAAATATTTATCATTTTATCGCTTTAAAAAATATTTATGCGAACATATTTTATAAATTTTTATTGATAGATGGATGAATGGATGTAATTATTTTCACTTTCGAATCATCAAAGTTCTTCAAATTTTGTATTAAATCACAACTTGCCATTTTGTTTTTCACTGAACATCTTACACTTTATTTTGGAAACATTTTTATTTTCCTATTTTTAAACAATTAATTGCGTATGCAATACTTAAAAAGGCAAATTTCTCTAATTGCAAATAATGAGAAATTCTTCTTGGGCATTAAATTTTAATCATTATGTATACATATATATAAAAATTTTCGAATGAACAATATATACACATATAGTTCATTTTAAATTTTTCATATTTAGCATAGAATATCATGCTTAAAACTTTATTATTGGTCCAGTAACTCCGAATAATAATACTGTAATAATAATATAGTATGCAATTTCGTTATATTAATAAAGTAACGGTTCGTTACTCTTCGATGTCATAATCGTTATTTTATGTTACCTATTAAGCTTACTGAGAACTTCCAAACTGAAATTTAAATTTTAGTAATTAATCTTAATGATTTTTAAAAAAATGGCAATTACTTGAAGCTGGAAAAATAAAACAATATGTCAAATAGCTTGAGAAATGTACTTCTTAATTAAAAATAAAATTCCAAATTTAATTCATAAATTAACGAGAATTATATGAAATGTTTCGAATTTCTAAACTCAGTTATCAATTGTTTCATAACGTCTATAGCAAACAGATAAATTAGTTACTATATTTTGTTATTTTACTTCTTCTGTTCTATGTTGCTTTCTAATTTATGCAGCTGAACTATTACCGAGTCCATTTTAGTCACCCATAATCATAATGGAATTATATTGATAAATAAAATGAATATTTCAATTGCTAGATAGATGAATAATAATGATCAATGGATTAACTAAGATCTTTCCCTGAAAAAATCTAGAGATATCGAATCCGGAATCGATTCCGGAGTTTTCTAGTGGAAGATGTTTACCTTCTGTATGAAAGATTTGGGATCGATGCCGTACTACGCGATAAGTTGAGATGACTTATCAGAAAAAATATTGATTAGTTACTATTTGTTCAACTTTAATTGCGAGTTTTAATTCAATAGTAGGATTACTTTTCCCCCTCTTTCCATTTAAAGAGTTTAGCTTTCAAATAAATTATAATGATAATCACAATTAATATAAAATAGATGAGTTTGATCAGATATTAATTTTATTCATTAAAATCATAATAATTCTCGAGTTTCTAAACGGATTAATATCTCAAGAATTATTGTGGTTGATCCAGATTTTAATCAATTATCTTCCCTGTAGGACTAAATTAAAATGGTAACACGTGCAGAAGCATAAAAATAATTAATTTTTTAAAATATTATAAAAAGATAAAAACGGTATTTAATATTAGGAAAGACTTTTCATTTTTTTCGTATTCATTCAGATTGATGTAAATTAACTGCGAGTCAAAATTTTCACTTAAAATTAATAAAGAATGAGACAGGCATGAATTTTAAGTAAAACTAAAATAAAATCGATCTGGTTGAGAATCTTTCCTAATTATCCGCATCACATTTAAATGAAATATGACGTGTTGTTGGTCAAATAAGATTCGAAATAGGAGGGAATTTGGTAATATGAGATTTTTCAAGACACGGTAAAATTGAACTGGTAGAATTAATCGATTCGATAATAATAAGTAAAGTTGTCGTGAAGTTTATAATACGATATTTTAGTGCTTTGGATTATATATATTTGGAATATTTTCTCATAGTTCTGATCTATATACTGGATGACATTTGATCAATATATCACTCTCTGGATAGGGTGAGGTGTATAGATCTGGATATGCATTGAGTGATCGCTTAGACTAGCTTTCTTATGATATTTATGAAGTAATTTATACATATATATGTGATATAACGATATATAACTACCATTTTACCTATTAATTTTATTTGTATTCTATTATTTGTTTTCGGCTGGCAACACGAGTTGGTTAGCCGCCATATTTTAGTTTCTTTTTGAATTGGAATAAACTTTTCCCTTTTTCTTTGAGATCTGTTATTAATATCGGTTAATCATTGGATGTGGGAAAACGACGACGTCACCATACACACACAAACACATACACACACACACATACATATATATATATATGAATTATAACTTGCATATTTGCTTTGCTTTTAAATTAAACTGTATTAACTCTGATACTTATGATTTTGACGAAAATAGCATTATTAATTTCAAAGATAATATTGCCTAGCGACATACTTTTTTAATCTTTTTTTAATGCTATTATAGTATAATGACTTTAAGCAATATGTTTAAAAACAATATAATAACTATTATAGACGTTTAAAAATAATATAATAATTATTTTTAACGCAAAATAATTCATTTTAAAGTTATGCAAACAATGTAAGTAGGCCTACTTTTAACTGTGTTTAAGTTCTAACAAAGAAAAATATTTATTAACGCTTGTTACATAGATATCTAAATATAACGAGTAACTTAAAACTCATATCCGAAACAAAAATAAAAAAAATCTAGAGCTCTAGTATCTATATCCGTTACTGTCATCTCAATTCAGCTGTTACCATAGCGACTAAATGGTTTCATTGAGATGTCATCAACCACAAATACACTTAACAGATCTTTTCTCCATGAGGAATATAGAAAAATGATAGTCCCTCATTTAATTATTTTGGTTTCTTCTCTAATTAAATTTAAAGTTAATCAAAGTGCTTTCCGAACAACGTTTACTAATAAAAATAGATTTGATGCCGAGGTATAAAAACCTAAAATGAGATACTGTATTTATAATCGAGTGAACTTGTATCCTTAATTGTCGTCATAGTAACGAAACGTATCACGAATTAAAAAAGAAATGTTATTATACGTTGAAGTGTATTAAACTCAAAAATTTTCAGCTTTGTTAATAATCTTGTTTTTTTTTTTATTTTCAATAACACAATTAGTTTTTAATTAATTATATTAAAAAATAAAAAAAATATATCTGTTCGCTCCAGACGAAAATTTTGATTAATGAAAATAAAACTAACTTAAAAATTTTCTAAATTTGGATTGGACTTTCTCTAAAAGTTTAAGCAACACGAATAACTCCATAATATAAATATTATGGATAACTCTTCACAAGATTTGATAAAGATAAAATAAAATAAAATAATTTGTTTTACTATGTTTTCATATAAACTAAAATCTTTTTTATTAAATTAAAAATCGAATATAAATAAATTTCCGATTATATTAAGCTTATTTTTGCATGGTTTTAACTATAGTAAAATTATTTAAACTTAGTTCATCTTAAGCAAAATTTTTAATCCTTTTTATATCTCAAATCGCTTGTAAATAATTTATAAATCATCTTTTAAATATCATTAAAACGATTTCGGATTTAATTTAATTAAGCCATCCCTCATTTTACATTTTTATTTATCTCATTAAAAATGGGCAATCAGTGATTTTTTGTGGAAAAAAAAATTTGTTTTAAACCCACTAATATAAAATTATTTTTCCGATAAAGTAAATAAATTTTATAAATCAATAAAGTGAAAGAATCGTCTCCTTTTCTTTTATAACAAAAAAAAAAAAATTGTAACGTGAATATATAGTTTGTTTTGAAAGAATTTTTAATATATTATATTATAAAATAAAGAAATAACAATATTTGATATTATTTGTGTATTATTTATTTATGTTGTTTGATGTTAAACTTAAAACTAAATTCGATTTTTTTCTTTTTTTTTTTTTAATACTTTTGCCGTTTCTATCATTTTAAAATTGCATTTATACAAAATATATTAAATTATTCCAAATAAAATCAAACTTCATAACAAGATTTTGTCACGAGTTTTATTATTGGTTAAGTTTATAATATATATTTTTAACTTTGTATTCTAATGTATTTTAATTGTTTAAAGAAAAAAATTTTTCGAAGTATAAAATTCTTAGTGATTAAATTTAGGATTAACGCTTTGCAGATTAAATATCCTAATCTCCGGAAGAGATATATCTTCCGTTTGATGTCACATCCTTATGTCTCTTTTGTCCAATTCATCAACCATCTTTACCCGTTGGTGATGTCCAGAAACACAATAGGCCATGATTGTGCTTCATGTTGTTTATTCTTCTTCCAGAATGTTCCTTTGTGTATAACATGATCATTAACAAACATATTGAAGTTACAAATTTATATGCTGGAAGCGTCTAATTATTTCATCATATAAATAACATACTAATTTCTCTGTTTAAATATAATGTTATATATAAATAACAGTTATATTTTCAGAATTCCGTACGATTTAATGAAGAAATCATCATATTTGTTTAACATTTTTTAACCAATTTACGTTAATAACAAGAGTAAATAATCTTTTTTTTTTTATTAATTTAGATTAATTTCGATATTATAAAATTTTTTTATTTTATAAAAATAAATTTAGTAATTTTAATAAAAATAATAAAAAAAAAAGCATTTTGTTATTAAATGACTTCTTGTTTTAGAAAAAAAAAATTTTTTTTTTATTTTGTCTTTCGAATATAGTTATAAAATTAAAATCATTGTCACGATAATTCTTTTTTTTTTTTTTTAATTAATTTATATAAAAAGAAATATTATTTTAAAATAGGTTTTTATTGAATTAAAGTTAATTAAACGATATAAAAGAAAACTTAGAAATAATTAAATTTTGTAATTTTTCTTGTAAATAATATAAATTGCAGTATAACAAAACTGTGTATATAAATAAATAAATATAATAACTGTATATATGTATTTAATGATTAAGTGCAATTAATCGTCAATATATTTTAGGTTTTAATATAAATTTTCTTCTTGTTCCGATATTTCAAAGTGTTTCCAACAAAATAAATCTGAAAACATTTCAATACATATATCATCGTTAAGTGTAGTATAGCGAAGAATTCAATATTTAAAGCCTGAAAACTTCACAATTTTCTTTTATGCGAATGCTACTATGCCTCTATTAATATTAATTTTTTTGACACTATACATATAGTGTATATATATATTTTTTTTAAATATTTAAACTGTTAAATATAGTCACAGGTGTGTATATTTTTTATAATATTTTAAGCGTGGTTAAAATATGTGATAGGATATTTTTTCTTCCAAATTTTCTTTAATCTAAGCGTTTTTGTTGGGGAAAAAAAACAAAATACCGTTTCGGCTGATGTTTCTTGAAGATATTAATTTTAGATAACGTCTTTTTTGGGGATTAATTAAATATTAGAGAGTATTTAATTTCAGTTACCAGGCTTTAAAGCCTGTTCTTTCTTCTTCCAAAGGTGGTTGCTTATCGACTTTTCTTTACAATCTGAGGAAAGGTCGCTCGACAGGAAGGTGATAGCGGCGGTTCGATTAGTGATGGTCAAACTTTAATCGAAAATATTCTCTTCTTTCGAATAATCAGACATCATTCTCATTTTACAATACAATATTAGTAATTTTAGTCTTCTTATTCGAGCGAAAATACCAGAATTGTTAAATTTTTCGTAATAACGGGCGTATAATCATCGAAACTGTTTCTAAAATTTATTTTTTTAATCTTTCACTAGAATTATAACAAATTATTCGTTTCTAAATACCAAAATTTAACGGGTTTATAAAATTTTTCGTCGATTGAATTTTGATGAAAAGGTTAAAACACGCGGAATGATACCGGAGTAAGAGATACGTTTTTTGTATAAATTTCAGTTTTTTTCCACCGGAGAGAAATTAATTTTATAAGAATAGTTCGCGCAAACCGTCCAATTTTGCCTGGAGAAGAATTGTTTTGTTATATTTTTAGTAACCGAAGATTTATTTTCTGTCGCGGGAGGGCGCTATAACATCGGCGTAATGACGTCATAACCGAGCGGCTCTAGATAACGAACGTCAGAATCCTAATGTCTTTCAGTTGAGTCGAGTGTGTGGGTGATACGTCGCCGAGGCAAATATTACTGCTGTACTGTATTTAATTTTATTCTGGACAAGTAAATATAAAATTGTATCGGAAGACGAATTAAATCCGTCTGTTTGTGTAATGTTAATATATATATGACAGTTGTGACGTCATTAATGATACTCTTCACTTAAAGGTAAGTTATTTTCCTTCGGTGAATAATTTTGTCACGAGTTATATATTTATTTTAATTAGAATAATTTATTAGCATTCTCCATTGAAATTTACTGTGATTTTCGCCATTTAATCAAAATTTTATTGCGCCACATTTCTTTATACGCCGACTTGGAAGTCTTAAGAACATCTACAGGTTGTTATTCTTTAAAACATGTTAGGAATATGTTTATCTGTCAGATCATATAAAATTTAAGTCTGTTTTATCTTTCTTAGTATTATTTATCCACGATTTATATCGGAAAAAAATGAGAAAATTATCTGTCAAAATGAGTTCCAAGTTAATTTTAACTGTAATTCTTATGAAATAATCGATTCTAGATTATCACAATTATTATTTTGTTTGCTTAAGATTACAAGCTTACCTGAAAATCTTCACAATTCTGTTCTGTTTGAATTCGCGTAATACAAAATAAAAATTCTCAACACCGTTCATTTTGACCGAGATTTTTTTCTTTTTAATGAATTTTTTTCCTTTCCCAGTTATAGTTATTTCAAAATATTTTATTATAATTAATTATGCGAGAAACTTTATCTACAAGAAACATTCATTTTCCTAGTAATGAATGCATTAACTTTACTCGAGAAAATTTTCAAATATTTTTTTAATAAACTAGAGAAAAAAAACCATTTGAAACTACAGTAGTTACTTTATGGAATTGGAAGAATTTTTATGAAACATTAAAATTAATTTTTTATACAGTACAAAATAAAAATATAATCTGAATCTAAAATTGATCGATTAATGCTTCAAATATAAAAAAAAAAAACAAAAATATTTATATCTAAGAAATGTCATTAAATTTTAACTTCTTATAAAAAAAACAGTTTTTTTTAATTTGAAAAATACAGTGTCACAGTAAAAACCAAATATCAAAAGGAATGAAATTCATTAACTACAGTAAGTTTTAACCTTTCTGGAATGGATTCAAAAAATAAAATTTTCTGTTTTTTTAACTTTCATTTGTATCAAATGATACTACAAAAACTGCTGAAATGTTATTTTTATTTATTTTTATTCGCGATAAAAAAAATTTCTCACATATTGTTTCAGGTACGATGCAAAGAATTTCTCGAATAATTTTTCTTTTTTTTTTATTCAATGTCTTCAAAAAATTCTAAATAAATAAAAGCGAAACAACGTAATTAAAGATTAAAGGGGGGAAAAAGTACAATAAGTTAAAACGTTTGACGTGTTCTTTAAAAAAAAAAAATCTGCTGTGTTTAGAATTTTTGATTATAGAAAATAAAATTTGGTATATCTCGGAGAAATTCCGAAAGATTCGAAAAACTTTTTCTTTAACACAAGTCTCCGTTTTATAAATTAAATAAGCAAACTCGCAGCAATTCGTATCAAAAGTAAAATAAGAAAAAAAGTTTCTGGCGATGACAATAAAAAACAACCAATTGAAAATCTTCATTCAATTTTTCTGGCAGTTGTCTTTTCGGAGAGGTTAAAACCGAGGAAGAAATCAATACCGTCAGACAACCGACTGAATATTAGAAATGGAGAAAATTGGAAACTTGTCACTGTGCTATCCTTGACAGACAGTGGCTAATGCGCATGCGCGTGACGTCACTGTGCTTGGCCACCTGTGGTATGTGTCGAGCCCATCTGCTAGCTGTAACTTGACAACTGTAGTGGATTCGATGTTAATATAAAGGATTTGGAATTGGAGGCGAGACAAGAATATTTTTTTGACAATCGACGTCTTTCCAAAAAAAAAAGGAAGAAGAATAAATAGAATTTCGTTTAAGTGACCATCGAAAAATTTTTTGCGATAGCTGTAAGTGCATTTTTGTAAACATTCAAAATTTCGCTTCAAAAAAAATTCTCTTTAAATATTTATATCGATATTTAAAATGGCGGCAACGTACAGTCTTTAATAAAATTATCTCGGAACGTGACAGTTGTTTTGACACGTGTTGTTCGCAGACTAATACGTAAGGTGGAAACTGGACCATTATAGCAGTTTGACTAATCGCGCACTAATTGGAAAGATTATAAGAAAACTAAGGAAGATAAACCAACAAAATATATATATATGTTGGTTGAAAAATGAGATAAATTTGCAAATTGACAGAATACATTTATATTCAAATTTTTAAACAGAAAAAAATAAAAACAGGAATATATTATTTTTCTAAATAATATTGAAATTAATTAAAATGGAGGTTATTCACTTTATATGCTGTTTATTTATGCAAATAATTCTTCATTTCTATTGATCAACATAGCTGGTGATTTCTATCGATCCTTTCGCACCTACGATTGGCCTGCAAAAATTTTAGTTCGCACCTAATGATATTTATTTTTGCAAAGTAACATAATTATATTCTTAACATTTATGTAAAAAATTTTAAAGTAATTCACTTTAATATATTTTATAAACGTGAAAAAATAACTTAGGCCAAACAAAAAAAAAAAAAAAATTATCTTATACATAAGATGTCCTAAAATGCTTAATGGAGTATTTAAAGTATTAATTCAATATCATGTTGTTTTACTGATACCCAAATTTTTAAATATTAAAAGTATACAGCATATATACAGATCAATATTTCAAATGACTTTGAGCATGTTATCAAATCTTGGCAGGTACTTTGTCAAAATCTGTCAAAAAAAAAATCTTTTTTTCTTTCTTACTTTTAAAAGGTAGGTGAGTCAAGAAATGCAGTTTACTTTGTCAGATATTGGCTATCATAAAGTTATTACTAGTGGCTACTTATAGTATTTTTTTTTTTCCTTTTAAAAAATTGTTTTTGATGGATCTATACGCGAATTTTTTTTTTTTTTGTCTGTAAGCTTATTAATTTTTCTGATAAACTTATATTTGTTGATCTATATTATATATATATAACTATTGATTGATTCATCATCATTAAAATTTAATAAATATATATTATCACGATGAAAATGCCAGTCATTTGTTGGTTATAGCGGATGCAGTATATTTATTTGTAAGATTTAAAGAATGTTTGAGACTAATTAGCGACTTCCTTACTCGAATAATGCGATGATAATTCCTCCGATATGGTCTCCATTAATGGAGATGCGAATTAAATTTATGTAATATAACTCTAACACGATATTCGTAACATATAATAAATCAACATAATATGAAAATGCATCACTACTCAATTTTCTACATATCAAAATCATTAAAAAAGGATATTTCGTTCTTTATTAATTATTTCCTCGCTCGCTAGTTAAAAATGTAATAAAAAAAAAAGAAATGATAATTTTTCGTGTTATTGCTATTTATTTTTAATGAACGTACAGAATACATCTTTAAAAAATTAATTACGAAGCAGATATTTTTGATGCAGCTTTCGGAATTAAATTCGTCATCAATTCATTAAAAACTAATTTAAAATGGTAAAATGCGTATAAAATAATGTTTATTGTAATTACATTCTGTAACAGTTTGTTACAAATGGGAAAACAATTAGTTCAGTTAATTCATTTCCATGTTAACTGAATTTCAGTTTAAATGTAATTTGATGATCCTTAAACGAATATAAACTAACGTATAAGCCTATAGTCGGATTCTATAATTCGTGTATACAGTATGGCAATCTATGGTAAATATCAATAATACCAATTCGTTAATTAATTAGTTTAATGCAAAATTTTATGTAATTTAGAAAAAACTTTCTCCCTATCATGTTAAAGTCGTATGTAAATATCAATAACACGCAATCAAAATTTTTTTGGAGGTACTTCAGGCATTCAAGAAAAAAGTATCTGCCTCGTAATTTCTCATTTATTACTCACGAATTAGGATAAAAGGTGTTCCATTTCTTCTTCTTCTTCTTGTAATCTTATTTGCTTTCTTTTCTAAAAAAACTTATCAATCGACTGAAAGAAAAATTCACATCGATTCTGCATCAGGTAATAGAAGGAGCATTCTAGCATTTTACCATTAGACAAATGGAAAAAATGTGTAAGAAATGGTTATTTACAAAAACTGTTTTCAAAAATGGAGTAGAGTACACTTTATATTTGAATATTGTTTCGGATGTAGAGAAAAAGAGAAAAAAAGAAACAATACTAGTTTTATATTTCGAATATAAAACGTCGATTTTACCAAATAACTTTCATAAATTCGAAAAGAGAAAAATGAAAATTTTCTGTTTGTTTTAAAGCATATACGAAAGAACACCATTCCGCAATGAATTTCGTTTAAAAATAATACATTTTTTCGTGAATTTTTTAATTCTGAAATTAATCTATCATTCGAGAATCATTCTGTAAGTTTTAATTTGATACCTAATATAATTTTTTTTCTAATTTTTAATAATATAAAAATTATTATAACTTTCTTTTATTGGCTAATAATTTATATTTAGTTTAATTGTTCGAACATCATTTAGAATTTATACTTTTTATAGTTTACTAAATTACATATTTTGAAGAAATTTTTATTTATATATATAAATATATTTATTTAAAAATAGAGAGTATTAATATTTATTTAAAAATTTATTAATTTAGTAAATACAATAGATATTTTTTGTCGATGATAAGTTTCGACAAAAAATAATAATCTAATATTAAATTTCTGATCAGTACGAATTTCTGGTCAATAAATTTCTCTTGTGGTCCTTTATCCTTTTCCTTCTTTTATCTGACTCGAAGTATTA
>WUQG02307266.1:0-19233 GCA_011317285.2 Androctonus mauritanicus | reverse complement strand
CGCTTCTAACATAAACATGGCACATTTATACGTAATCTTCCTCCCAGAATACATAGTCCCTTTTTTATATTCCTACATATAAGTACATATACTTAAAACTTAAGGTTATTCGGAGGCCCCCTGATCAGAGCCTCGCCCCCCTTGGTACGCCATTGGATTCAACCATCAAGACTTTCGGTTCTTGTAAAATAAAAACCAACGTAAGCTTACGTATTAAGTCAACAGTTTGGCCCTTCGTGATAGCTGACGTCACACCATCCATATTAAACGCCGATTTTTTTGGAAGCCTTTGGACTCCTGATAGACCTGAAACATCGCTGGTTAGACAACTCAGTCACTAATCTTTCTATTTTTTTGATACTGTTACCTGCGTACTTGCGGGCTCAATTCGTACGATTCCAAGTACAATGATATTCTGGAGAACTATCCAGTACTATATAGAGAATTTCTATATGTCCCAGCGGTTGAAACGCCATTTTTCACATTATTGAAACTAGCAGACATCGAGTTTTTGCCAAACTCTCCGGTAAATTGGCGGTTGCCCGCAACGAGTTTCAACTTTTGTGCAACTAGGGTGTATATCGTCCTTCGAACAGCTCATGGCGACGTCATCCACTTCATATGGTGGAGAAAAGGATGTCTGCTGAAGACCATGTGGCGATTATCGCTGATTAAACACAGTCATTACAGATGATCATTATCCAGTATCGCATACAGCCGACTTCCACAATTAATTAGCAGGCAAGCGAATTTTTTCAAAGGTCAATCTTGTTCGTGCTTACAACAGCATTCCTGTAATCATCAGATGATATCCCGAAGACAGTAATAACGCTACCATTTGGTTTTTTCGAATTTACTCGACTTCTGTTCGGATTTGAGAAATGCGGCATAAATCTTCCAACAGTTCATGCATTTCATTCTTCGTGAGCTTTTTCTTACTTTTTCGTATTTTAATAGCCTCAGTAGACGAAAAATCACATTGCTCTAATCTACGAACATTGTTTAACGTGATAAACAAGTGTGATTTAAGAATAAATATTTCGAAATCGATCTTCGGAGCTTCTGAGATCAATTTTCTTGAATATACCGTTTGCCCCGGCGAATCCCTCTCATCGTCGAACGTGTGAAAGCTATTAAAGATTTCCCTCTGGCGACAACCGTTCAGAAATTACATCGTTTCCTGGATTTAATTAACTTCTATCAACACTGTCTACCTTATTCAGTCGAAATCCCTATACATCTAGCGCTCGCTCTAGGGGCGGGCAACTCGGACATTTGTCCGGGGCGGCAAATGTAAAGGGCGGCATTTTGGTTGTGAATGTGACAAAATATTTTTAAGTTAATTAATCGAATTTATATTTATCGATTTTTTCTTTAGCTAAAATTACCATGCAGTTTAATTTTATATTTACTGTTTTTGCTCAAAAGCTAAAAAAATATTTGTAATCCTTATTTCTGAAGAAAACAACCATAAAAGAGCGGCGTGTTTAATTAAATAACAAAAAAGGCTAGGTATCTAAGTCGTGCACCCCACAGAATAGCACGCAGAACGCTGCGTGAACTTCTTTGAAACAGGAATGGGAAGGAATATCATGCATCGACTTGTTTATTATTGCTAATTATAAAAGAGCAGTTTCGTTATACATTATCATTATTCTTGCTAACATGTCGGTGGTGATAACCATTTGATTTTTATTTTAAATAAAAGATATATATATTAAAAAAAATATGTTTAAGGGGCGGCAATTTGTCTTTTTATCCGGGGCGACATAAACGTTAGAGCGGGCGCTGATACGTCCCAGCGGTTGAAACGAAACTTTTTCACGTTATCGAAACTAGCAGACCTCCAGTTTTTATCAAACCCCGCCAATTTATCCGGAGGATTTACTTCCGGATAAACTGACTTTTATTCGACGTAATTCCAGGTAATATCAAAAAAGACAACAGACAGGTACAATGGACAGACGAAACACACAAAGCTTTCCTCTATATTATACAGTTTCAGCTGTTAAGATTCCTTAATATGGCATTCACAATCAGAAGATTCACTAACTTGCAAATCTGTCTTTGGAAGAAAATCTTTCCTCAATAAACATATTGAAAATTAGCACTGTTGTAATATTGCACTGGACCAATGCCATCATCAACCAGATGATTATGAGATATGCATGTTGTGCTTTCATCCTGGAAGATTCAATTCAATTTTCTCACATCTCTAATTTTTCAGGAGGAGTTCACATCCAGTTTGTTGAACCCTATCCTCTACCTGATAGCTGACTCACCAGGAATGTGGGTATGGAAATACCCTGCTACTTAGTACTCCCCAAAGTGGAAAGCAGCATAAAATCACATAGGGAGACCTATTCCACCAATTGATCCTGTTGCCAATCTTCATTGTGCTGCTTGCAACCAGAATTTCTTTGATCATAAAATTATTCCATGCATATTGATTTATTATTTTAAACATATTTGTTGAAACGCTATAATATTTCAAAGTTAATTGTATTTAATGCTATTTTTCATCATTCAATAAAGTCTTTACTAGTTCTGACAAATATCTGTTAAATTATTTGTTAAATAGTCAGCTTATTTATTAATAGAATTGCTTAATTAAGTGTCTTTATTTTACTGCCGGGTGTTTCCGAAAGTTTAACAATTATGTCTTAAATCTTACAGACCTTATTGGCAGCGAGTTTAACTGCAGGCCTTTTTGCCTTTTTTATTGGATATTTCTGTTTTACATCATATATAATGTTTATTTTATTTTACTGTTACTTATTTTTATTTGATATATAGCAGTTTATATGATTTTATATATTTATTTTTGTCTGTCTAAATATAAAATGTTCTTGTTGATTTAATTGTGGAACTTTACATCATTATTACTTTGATATGTTGTTGGCCATTTTAATTTGTTACTTTGCTTAGTTTTCAGTTTTTTAAGAGTTTGTTAATCCTTATTTTATCCATTGTCTGGTGCAGTTTGGCCCACAAAGCCTTTGCTCCATTAAACCAACTAAATCTCAATCAAAAGAAATGCCTAATTTTTACATTTCATTACAGTTAGGTATTATGATCAATAATTTCACTCATTAGGAAAAGTTAAGAACACTTATTAGTATACATAAATTTCTAACAGAGCTATGTCAACCAGTCATTGAATGAAAGAGAATTATTGAAGATCAGATATCAAGTCACATCTACTTATACAACTCAGTATAGTTAACAATGAAATTAGATACTATTAGCACATTGGCAATAGTAATGTTGATTAAAAAAGGGAAGAATTTGCACTATTTACTAATTACTAATTTGCTTTCTATCAGTTAACTTATAAAATTGATTGGCAAGCAATAACTTCAAGATAATTTTGATAATTGATTAGAAATCTATATTTTACTATTTTGGAAACTACATTAGTGTGAGAAAATGAATTGCATATTTTTACAAATGATCAAACAGTAGTTATTTAAGTTAGGCCATTAGAAGACCAACTTTCCAGGCTGAAGTATTTTGACACATTTCACCTGTTTACTTACATTGTTAAATTTCATATTTTTTTTAGAATGCTTATTCTAAGAAATCGTAGAACAACCAACTATTTAAATAGAAGTACCATAAAGAAGGCTTCCCAAATATGCTTGTTATACCTCTCATCATTTAGGATATTACTTGATGCAAACAAACATACAATCCAAAATATATATAAGATTTTATGAAACAAAATAATTTATTTTTATATATAAAATTTTCTATTTATATGGTCCAATTACTTTGTGAAAATCAAAATACATTTTGATGTTTCATAAAAGAATAAGTACAGTATATTTTAAATTTCCAAATTGTTGCCAAAATTTCAGTACTGTATTTGTTTTTCTTTTTTATTTACTAAATTTTCTCTATTTATATAAAATCAAAGTTAAATTTATATAAAGTAAAATAATAAATGATAATAATAAAATCCATATTAATACAAACTCTGCTTTGGTATTTCGTTAAGAACTATGTAAAATTAAGCACTTGACAGCAGAGACGAATTAGGCATTAACTTTTATTGAATGCAAACGTTTTCAATGTTAAATACATCATCATCAGCATAAAAAGAATAAGCAAAATGGAGAAAACAACACGATACACCAAAATAATTGTGATGATGATGATGATGATGATGATGTATTTAACATTGAAAACGTTTGCATTCAATAAAAGTTAATGCCTAATTCGTCTCTGTTGTCAAGTACTTAATTTTACATAATAAAATATATATCATATAAAATTTGTTATTTAATATTTGCAGGTAAGCAAATCTTGCATAGTTCAATGAGCATTTGCATTTACCATTGATCTGTGGTATTTACAAAACCATTCTTATACAATCCTATTCATCTTCAAAAGACCTTAAGAATCAAACTATCCAAAACATTATAATATTAAAAGATCATTGCTTATTAAACTCAGATGACCAAGCTATAAATACAAATTCATTTATTTTGAAGCACCTATTAAATCTCATTCACAATGATAACATTCAAAATTTTTATAAATAAATATTTTTGCAATAGTTTGTTGTATTTCATATAGATCAGTGATTTCCAAACTTTTTGTATCTGCACCTCCCTTTTTTCATAAAAACTTGACACACCCCTCATTTTCATAGAAGTCTAACTTTATAAATACTTTCTACTTACAATTTAATACTACAAAACAATATATATTTTGTATAAATAAAATTCTTATGCATAAAAAATATATATTTATTATGGTATAATAATTTTTAATATAATTAAACAAATCTTTCAAAAAAAAATGAAAAATAGAATACATGTTTAATATAACATAATATTTAATGCAATGGATGGTTTGTTTTTCAGCACAAATTCTCCCAAATTGGGATGTCACTGAAGACACTGTTATTCACAATTCTTTTTTTATCACTAAATGAGATAAATATTTTGATTTTAAAACTGTTACTGCAGAAGATTTCCAGGTACCGGTATTTATAACCCTTTTACTGATTCTTTTTTTTTACACCAATTTGAAATTATTATTGCTTATCTTAAAAATGATGCTTTTGTTAATTCTTGCATGCCTCCTTGTAATAGATTTGTGATCCACAGTTTGGAAAACACTGATATAAATGATTTATATATAATTTTATTATGTTTTCCAAATTATAATAAATCATAAATTGAGTATATTTAAATAGATTGTTTTCTTAACTATTATAAAAACCAAATTATATTTGTGCAATATATTTCTTTATTGTAGAATAAATTATACGTGTGGCTGACAAAAGAATAATTTTACAATGATAAAATATTATAACAAATATAACTAAATTATACAAATATAATATTAAGATCAACATTGAAGAAAGTTTTATACATAACAATAATATTCTGTTTATTCTTGAAATTATTTTTGTAATACAAAAAATATTAGTTTTTAATTTCTAACTTCTGTTTCACATTTCAAAAAATAAAAATATGTATTTACAAATATATTTAATTTATATTAGAAATCATTCATAAAAATACTCAATAATATATTATTTAAAATATGAGAATTAAAAAAAATTCAATTTAAATTTTATTTATTTGTTTGATAATTTTACTGTAGATATAAAATGTTAGAAGATCAAAAAGCAATCTATAAAACAAACTGATTTTCAGTAAATAAATAATCAAAATTTTCACTCAAGAACCAGTATGTTTAATATACAAATTCTATTTTGGCAAAAGCATTGACATCAATTCTGCAATGTATAGTACTTGAAACTATATATGAAGAGAACATGGAAATATACAAGTTTAGTGTAATTTTCTGCCTAAAGATTTTACATATTCAATATAATAAAAAAAATGATTCAGATTTTACTTTTCATTTTGTACTTTCTTGGGAAATTTTTTTTAATAATTTTTCAATTTAAATTATTTCAGATCAAAATTAATTTAAAATTGTTGTTGATAATTAACATATTTCATACCTCTATTTTATCAGTTCTTCAATTCGATTAAATGATATTTTACAATGAACAATTGATAAATAAACGAATTAGTAAAAATATTGAACAATAAATTATTATTATTATTATATATTTTTGCATTTCGAATGAATTTTATTTGGATCTTAATGATTTCTTATTTGGATTTGAATTATATATAAATTGGAAACGAACAAAAGAAATCAGAATTACAAGAGGAAAATAATCGATAAAGCATAATATCAATCAAAATGGAAAAACAACTGTACAATATACGCATTGATACGCCATCTATCTGCCTACACACGAACTAAATTAAAAAAAAAAAAAAACCCAAATCATTAAGTATGGGTATTAATTGTAATAGAAATATAGAATTAAATTTTGTTAAGAAATATTTGGTAAGTCAACCTTCAGTCATGACGATTTTTATAATAAAAAATCATCTATAAAATATGTATTCATTTTATTTGTTGAAATTATGACGACGGAAGTGTCAGTATTATTATCCTACAAATTGTATTTAATCTTCATTATGTAAAAGGAGGGTAGCTAGATATATAGAGTAGGTGTAAAAAAAAGTACGGTACATCTAAACTGTTACTTATTTAAGCAACTCGTTTCTTGGCTGTGGAAACTAGACAGTAGTGACGTCATGTCGCATCGAAGAGGTTACAAATCGATCCACAGTTCGCTACTCAAGAAAACAGAATTTTATAAAGCGATGATTTTTGCTTTCATTTTTTCTTTAACTTTTTTGTTTTATTGAAGCAGCAACTACATTACAGCTGACAAGTTTATCTAATTGATTTAAAGATTATTATTTTTATTTATGACTCTAATTAGATTGTGGTAATTGTAGAATTTACTGTTCTAATTGGCCAATCTAAATGTATTGCAATTCTAATTAAAAACAACTAAGTAGTTTATAGGATTCGCAAATTCCCTAGTGATCTAAATTAGAAAAATAAAAATGTTTAAAAATACTCACTCTCCCTTCACTTTTCCAATAAATGAAAAAACCGTATTCGTCCACTTTAAACAAGGCGTTAGGCTCGTAAACCACTTGCTCCTTCTCCTTTAAGAAGAGAAAAAATATTACTATGGTGTATTGCTGAAAGTTTTTATATAAAATAAAATCTTTATCCACATTGGCAAATTTGAATGAACTTCTCAACTGTAAATTCTTTCACTGGAAAACAGAATTTGACATTTATTTAAGGAGAAAATATATTTTGTAGCATTGAATGGTCTTGACTTAAAAGGAATTGATACTTTTATTTAAAAAAGAATGGCTTTTACTCTTCACGTATCTATTGTGATATAATCGAATTAAACAATTAATTCTTTTTACAATATTAAAAAACCACGAAAACCCGTTTATGTTTAACATTTCATGCCCTCGTTACTTAAACATACACTCATCAGCATGTGAATGGAGTTGTTAACTAATTCAATTAATCGCAATTAATATAATTAAATCATAAGGCGTGACAAGACTTACCAAATGATTTTCTATTATTCTTTTACTAAAATTAAATAGAATGGAAATGACAGAAGAAATTCATAAAACTATATAAGTTTTGCATATTTATAATAATTGATAGGCATTAAATAAATTACGATAAATAAATGATAATCTATAAAATCCCAGTTATTATAATATGCGTTTTATTTCTTTTTCTTTTGTTAGCATTATCAGATCTAACACATTTTGGTATTATAATAGAAGATACGATCATTAAAAGTGATCTTTCGTGTCGAGAAAATGTCATCCGTCATTGACCCGTCGGCCATTACTGAACTGGCGAGCGTAATGTCAAATCGCGTGATAAACGAGTTCTACCAGAACAACAGAACTTGATTGCAGTTGTTAATTAATTGTATGAACAATCATTTACTAAAAATAATAGCATTAATAAGCTCCACCCGCATTAACAAAACGTTAAAAAGCATGCCAATATAGAATTCAATTCCTAAAAGAGTTTATATCGTCGCTATATCCGTCGGAATCATACTCTTCGATTTATGAACAAATTTAAATAGCTGGTGTCTTTATCGTTTTCTTCCGTTTCTCACTTAATTTATGAACCGTGGAGAGAATTCGTAACGATATATTTTGCATATTATGGGACAAATTTACATATCAGTCATATAAAAAAGGAAGTGGAAGCGGAATTTGAATCTGGATCGTTAAATTTAGTGTCACTGAAGAGAAGTGTCAGTGTATGGTTTACTATCCTAGTTCAGATTGTTTTTAGCAGTTCTAAAAAAGTTTCATAATTTAGTATGACTGATAGCTTAACTATTAAACTTACAAACCATGTAAATGATTGATATGCAATTTGATAATATAAAATTTAACAGATCTGTAAGTGTAAAATATATAAATATATCTGTTTTAATTTAATTTTTTTTATATTAAACTACTTACATTTTTTATTATTATTATCAGAATATTTGTATCATTTTGACTATTTTTAAGATAAAAATAGTCTTAAGTCTAATATCGTTGCAGGGGGAAAAAAAGATGGAATGTACTTTATCGCGTGCAGTAAAATCCCAAGCTACATATCAGCAAAACAAAAATGATGTCGATACTTTACGGAAAGGGAAAAAATCTCTTCAAAACTAAATTATCCAAGGACATAATGTCCTTGTATATATTTATTTATCATAACGACATGTAGAATCATATACTGTAGTTTAATATTTTTAATAATAGTAATTAATTATGATCAGCAATTAGTTGATTAATATTGCGTTAGACTATGCTTTGCATGATAATCAATAACTGTATATTGATTAAGTCATGTACTTTAAATTAATTAATTTAAACATTTATTGCTTATTCTAGAAATTGCTTGACACATTTATTCTTCAAATATTTCATTTTAAAAAGTTGAATTTTAATCATAAAAAAAAGCAGAGTTGTTTTAAGAGGCACGGTTCAAGGCCGTTGATTATTATTAAGACGAGTTTTCCTTTTCCCTGAATAATTTAAACAGGAATGACAAGATTAACTCACTATCGTATTTGTATCCAATAGTTTTTATTTGATTAATTCATAGAAACGACGAAATTTTGAAAACAAATCGCCACTTCAACCAATATAATATTTTGCTTTCCTGTTTGTCCCACTTGAGTTTATTTTAAGCACCTGACATCGACATAATATAGCGTACATTGTGTAATGATTACAGAATGGAAAATAGTTTAAACTTACTTCTTCCCATCGGTCGAATATACATCCTTTCAACAGTAATTTTGGCACAGGCCGCCTCCAATTAAACTCGTAAGCTTTGGTCATGATCTGGCCAAGAATAACTGAGTGTGTCTTTCACATCTTCACCTGGAAACAGAAAGTAATGTATGTAAAATTCAATGCGTAATGCGGTTGAATATCTCCTTACTTTCTACAAAGAAAATAAATATAACTGAGTTATGCGGTTAAGTATCTTTTTTTCGAATGGCTTTATCTATAAAAAAAAGCTATTTTAAAATTAATTTTTCAATATGATAATGGCTTCTATCCTTTCAAACTGGCATTTGCATTCAAACTGAAATAACGCGATATAATTTGAATACGTTTTTTACATGAGTAATATTATTTCTGTTGGATAGTATATTAAATATGCATACTTGCCCAACAAATCATTAAAATTACGGAAATGTGAATTATTAAAGCGGAAAAATAATAAAAAATTTAATAATGTCTTAGAATTTTTTTTGTTTTTATCATTAAGAAAATAACAAAGGAGGAAGAAAAGCAAATAAAAGTAAAATGACGGCTAGAGTCTTTATTTTTATCGTCCCTGACAGATCTACATTAAAGAAGATTTCAGAAGTTAAAAAATAGAAGAAAAGAAAACTAAATGTTGAAATGCAATTTTGGAATAATAATCTTAAGAGATGGAAAAATAAAAATAAAAAATATAATCATATAATCTCATTTATTCTCTACGGAACAAACTTTTTTTGAATTAAGATGACAAAAATTGCATTAAAGTTGGAAACTTTTGCTTAACTATTAAGTAATATTCCATTAACCAATAATCATCGGTGTGATTCAAGAGAATTTTAAACATTTATGAATCATATGGAGAAGAGATCGATTGATGAAGTTAAGAATAACGGATGCATTTGGAACATGATCTTAATTTTAATCCTGAATGTAGCGAGTTTAATCCATAAAAATATGTTTAGTGTCCAAAGAAGCAGTGTTGTGTCATACATAATCAATATAAAACACATCCATTCGTCATTATTGTTTGAATCCACTCCGGAAACAGCTATTATGTCATTGAAAATGAACTCACGCGAAAAATCCTTGCAGGCAATTTTCCCCTCTCTTCTAACTTTATAAAATTCTGATGATAGTTTAACATATACTATATATATATAAAGCATATACATAAAAGATAGAATGCTAAATATATAGAATATCTACGATAAAGTAAAGCTCTTTTCATGCCTATATTCTCCTGTGTGATTTTAGTATTATAGTATTAACGTTTCCTTATGAATTGATTCTCTATACAAACAGAACTATCAATAGGAATATTTGTCAAATATATAAGTCGTATACCTTTTGGAAGTTAGGATAATAGCTTTGTCAAATATAAAGACATATTTAGATGTCTTAAAAAACTATTTAAGAAATTATTTAATTTCGCTTTTTTTAGCGAATTCAAAACTTAATACATCCACTTATATTCACGTACTTAAAGGCATTAAAAAATACAGTACTGTATATCACCTAAGTCAATATGCCTGTTTAAAAAAATGTTTTTCATGAAGGACATGCAACTGTACACTTTAATATGCTAGATCATTGATTAAAACAAGAGTGGTAAATGCTGATAAATAAAACAAAATATAAAAGATACATATACATCCACCACCATAAATATATATTTTTAAAGATTGGATATTTCGTATCTTACAAGTTAATTCAGTAAACATTCAATTTGTTTATCAATGAAAGCAACTTGATAAATATGTTAATGAAAATTCGAATACTGTATTTTATTACTTAAAAATATCACTCACGTGATTTTATATCAACTTATAATGAAGTGGAGAGAAAAACAGAAACAAAAATCATTAATAATTTATATGGCAACAATATCTCATGAATTTTAAATGGTCTATTTACATTTTTAAAATTTCTGGTTTGTACAGGATTTATATTTTAAACAATTCTGTATACTATTTTTTTTAATGATTATCAATGTTATGCGACTAATATGAAATATCTGTTTAAGAACAAATAATGAATTACTGTATGTTACAGCTTTAAAAGAAAATCTGTTAATGCCATTCTGTTTCTGTATAATATCCTTAACTGTGCAAGAAATAATTTATTCAGATTAATTAATTATATTCTATAAACAATTTTCTTTATCAACCATATTTAACTTTTTACTGTTATCCAAATAGTCTTCTGGTATGAAAATGTCAACAGATTTTGTAATTTAAATAAATAAATATGTTCAAAAGACGGCTATGTATAAACTGCTGTAAAACTCAAATAATTTTAGAAAATTAAATTAAAAAAAAATAAAGTAAAATTTTTCCTGCTTCTTTTATTTCTTTACGTTTATAAAAGGTATATTTGAATAACTTAAGTTTTGTTTTAAATAAAAATATTTTAAGCAAACATACTTTCAAAATACATTATATAAATGGTATAAATATTTTCGAAATATAATTACATCCAGTTGTTTTAAGATTTTTACATCATAAAATCAATTAATCATTTTTATATCTGAGCAGAAGAAATTTAATAAAAAATGCCATTAAACGAAATAAAAAAGTTTTATATAATGAATGAATCACGTATTGTATATAAGATTCAATCATGTTTTTCTGACTTTTGAATTATAATAAGACACAAAAGAGGTATTCTGATGCATAGTATGGTATTTAATTCAATCTGTTGTTTTAAAAAAACATAAATTTATATATAAGTATTAATTTTACGTCAACCATTTCAAATGTAGCAATTAGTAAGAGTAGCTTAAAATAAAACAGGTATTACACTTGTATCAATTTCTATTACTAAGAATCATTTTAGATGCCTATCATATATCGGCCTTTGAATATTACCTACAAATGCAGAATGTTTTCAAGGCCACGTGGACAAGACACAATATACAAGTATACCGAACAGAGCAACATTATTATAGTACAACGGTATTTAAAAAGCAGCGTGGGTGTGATCGTGTAAAAAACAAAATAATTTTTTGAAACTTAAAAATTTAAATTAAATGAAAACCTAGTGTAATTGTAAAATCGGCATGATGGTATAGCGCAAGCTATAAAATCTTCGCCAATTTTTTGCTTAAGTTATTAATTTTGTTAATTAGGTTAGAATATCAACCAAGATATATTTTAAAAATTTGAAAATTTTTAAAATGAGTTTTAAAAAATTTTTTAAATATTTTTGTCTCGATTGATTAAATTTTTATAAAGGTTAAACCTAATTATATAAATATCAGATTTATAAACTTACCTTGGATTATTTTATATTAGAAAGATATTTCCCTATAAATATTTGTTGTTATTCTTCTTTCAACATATCTTAAAACGCGATTTTTTACCGATTTAAAACAAAAATTTCTGCGTTTGTTGCGAACGACGTTGCAGACGACACTCGCTAAGCCTAACAGACCTCGTTCGGATAGGATTCGTCCATTCTACCAATAATAGAAGGTTGGACGGGTTTTGCGATGTGCAAAATTAAACTAAAACAATTTTTCGGAATAATTAAAATATTAATACTAAAAAAATAAAGCATAAAAAAATAATATTAAACGTATATTCTGTTCTAGAAATTTTTGCAATGATTATTAAATACTTAAAATGTTACTGGTGTCGAATGAGCACGTATTAATAATTCACAATTAATTAGTATCATTAATAGTATTTTTAAAATTCGATAGATTTTTTAAATTTTATTCTTAATTACAACGGTACGAATTTTTAAATTAAATTTCAAAAAGTTAACAGTATTATGACGTATTATTTCATTTTTTTATTTATTTTAATTTTATCAGGAATTTAAGTACTTTTACATAATTTAAGTAACGTATTATTATTGAAATATTTAGAAAAACAATTAATTTTTAAACAAAACTAAAGTACTTAAATGATAGTCTCTTTAAAAGCGATTTACAAAGAATATAATTACCAAACATTTTACGCCAACATTAATTAATGTTATAATATTAATAATTCTTAAGGATTTTAAAACATTAATAATTTAGCAGATGTATTAACAATTCTTTTTAGTTTTAATTTTAAATTTAAATGACATCACATTTAAGACATTGGAAATTTTCTAGTCAACGTTTGTTCTGGCGAGGGTTCTAGCTTAATGAAGAATTTTGATTTTAATTCTATAAACATACTTATTATTTTATATATACTAATTTTAAATTAAAATTATATTTACTTAAAACAAATTTATTGACGGAACACCGTTTTAAATTTAAATTATTGAATATAATTAACAGCAATATATACGCTAAGTTACAATTGACGTATTAAAGTGAAACGGGTCGTACGAAAATAAGTAAATATTTTGTATTTAAAATTTTATGATATCATATTATTAAAATTTAGACAGATAGACACTTTAATTAATAGTTAATTAATAACTTTCGCTATTTTCAAAATTATATTTAATTTTTCTTATTTTTATGTCGGGTTTTTACATCAGCTTGAATTGACGGTGTAAAATAGTATCGATTTTGAGGATTCTAAATCGTTTCGGCTATTATTATTTATTGCTATTATGCTTACTATTTTAATAATTTCAACATTGTTACTTGCTGAATATTAAAATTTTGAAGTAAAATTGCGTGTGCTATGATGCCAGAAATTTTAAAAATATCTATTTTATTTCGTTGTATATTTGTAAATGTACATAATTATAGTACGCAATACTATAATGATATTTGTTTTATAACAGCTTCGTTTCGATTTATCATTCTTTACATTAGACATTTTTCGATGAGAAAAACGCATTTGTTCTTTAACGTTTAGATTACTGTTTGCTCAAATTTTATTTAAACATCTGCGTAAATATTAGGCTAGTCGTTGTTTGTGTGCGGTTGTGTACGGGTTGTTTAATCTAGTTTTTTGTTCGATATTTTATCTGCGAGTGAGAAAAATAAGTGTTTATACATTTAATTTAATATTCGTTTCCCTATGTTGATAATATGCTAATGTTACCTGTTTCCGATTTTTAACTGGACCTGTACTTTAAGTCCCATTTATTTTGAAACTAGAGCAGAATAAAATATAAAATTTCATATGCTACTTCCTATAAGGCTCTCGTTCTTTTTAAAAAAGAGCTTTAGAAACTTCCAAAATTTCGTTACGAAACGAAAACTAATCCGAGTTCAAACGTGAGCTATTATAAAGTAGTACTGTTCGAGTTTAAGGTTCCTTAACGATCGTATAGTTTGGTTAATAATTAAGCTTCTGTTCTCCTTTGGGTCATCAAAAAATCTAATCAGAAGTTTAAAATATATATTTGGCACATTTTGCTAATACAATTTAGTTCACAGATACTAAGATGACAAGAATAGATTTTGTTTATTGGCGTTGTTTAAACTTAAAACTAATAATAACTTTATTTGACCGTCTTATAATAGAAGTGCTTATGACTAGTATTATCTTGATTACGGTTTAGAATTTTTTTTTTTTTTTTTAATAATTTTAGTATTAATGAAGCGTCTACCATTTTAGCAAAGCATTTTAGTTATCGACTTTCGCCATCTGGTGAAAATTGTAAAAAATTTTATTTTATTATTTTTTACAAATTTATCTCGATCCATTATAGATCATTATCGAACTGATACAACAAAAAAAACTTTGTAAAAGTCAGGTAAACGCTTTTATTTAGTAAAAATTGATACGGTAATCGAAGTTATGGATATAAAAATTATCTTTTAACTTCTTTATACAGTACATTAAATATTCATAACTGTTAAGCAACATGCCAACTGAATATTCATCAACATGGAGAGTTGTGATTGATTATTTTGTCGACGCAATTAAATGCGTCACACTACTACCAAGTGAATCACAGTATGCTTTATCTCTTTTAGTATAGATAAGGTAACAATCAGATCATTCGTTCTTGTTCGTTATTTATGACCATTAATAACAGAATAAATTAAAATAATAATATCTTAAAATTAATTATTCAAAACGTATTTGCTGTTCCATATAAAAGCAAATTTTAAACGAGAGGAAAACATTTTTTATAATAATTCTATATCGTCGCCCCATCTGTCGGCAAATTAATTTCGTAAGAAATTATTTCATAATAAAAATTTTATTACTTTTAATTTTATATCTTTTCGAATTTAGCTTTTTATGCGTCTTCGTCCTATTTACAAATCTAGAAACAAGTCAGCAATTCTAATAATTTAAAATTCCGATTGCAAAGTTATATTGCATAACTATATTTTGAAAATTAATCAAATATGTACAAAAATAATGTAGCTTAATACTTTACTTTTAGGAAGGAAGATTCAAAAGTCCACTTTTCTTTTACATCTCCTTTCCTATATTAAAAATTAATAAGAATTTTTATAATATTTACTTTTCTGAAACATTATAAAAATTTTAGAATAGGAATTCATAACATACGGTTTTTCAATATATTTCTTCAGCCCGCCAGCGATTTTGTGACCTATATCACAGTATTTGCTTGCGTAATATACCTTCTCGCATCATTTTCCTTTTATGACATGTAAAGGAAAATTATTTGAAAAATATTTTCTGTTTCATTTTTCATCAAATAATATATATGCCCAAGAAACGTTTCATTTTTTCCACATTATTCAAATAGCGATTTAAAAAATAGAAAAGCAAGACCAAAGTACATAAAGGAAATTTCAGTGCAGTTGTCGGAATGAAAAATCCATTTAGCACGTAACAACCGCAGAAAGAGCAAATCAATGTTCCAAATGAATATAAAATAACCTCAGAACATTTTCTGATTGATCAAAATTATTAGAGATCGCACATACTTGATCACAAATATCAGAATCGCCATGTCTGCATCGGACGAAATGAATGAATACTGCGATCCGTTTACATATTGTACTTTTATAAATAACGGCGCAAGTTTTTAAATAAAAACACAAAAAATAGCATTACGTATTATTCAAAATGAAAATATGAACTCGTGCATTATATAAATATTATTTTGGCATTTAATAAACTATGAAAGTTATAATTATATTTTTAGAATTTATGTTGCATACTATAAAATTCGCATTAATGTTCAGGAAAATATGATGTTTTCTCAGTACTTTTTTAAACAGTAATAAAATCGTTTTTATAAATGTCATTCACAATTTTTTAAAATCCATTTTATTTATAGAAAGCTGAAATAGTCATCAGAAAAATCTATATTGAGCTTGATGTGTTAATATTGTATTACAAAATGGCAGAACTTCCATTAAAGAATCTTGTTATATAAATCGCTTTATTTCAGTGATTGGAATACGAAACAACTCTTACATTTGCTGTTAACTCGTTTAAACTTCTGATATTGGAGTTAATATGATATTTTCTATTCTCAATATAGGCCTATCATAAAATTCACATATTTTCTTCCTATACTTTAAATATAAAAAAGGAGAAATTACGCGAATATTATATTATATTATTAATTTAATTCAAATTAGATAATATTAATGCTTGCAGGACGCATTCATACAAGATTTTATTAAACATTTCAGGTTATAATATTTAAATATGAGTTTTAAAAAATTATTAACGTATTTATTATTAAAAATAAAGATTTAGTATGTACATACATATATTATAGTACTAGATTATTTTTTTATTTTTATTTAGTTTTAGTTATATAGATATATATAAACATTATATAAGATAGCATCTTATGTATTCATGTATTTTATTACAAATTTTATTATAATAAAAAATAAAAATTGTGTTATTTTTATTTTTTATTATAATAAAATTTGTAATAAAATACACAAATGTGCATAAGATGCTGCTTTATATGATGTTTATATAATGTTTTTGGTTTTTTATTTTTTTTGTCATAAAGAAACGAAATATTGGAGCTGTAGTGATGAAATAGTGTAATCAAACTAATAAAGTAATATAGTACAGTAAGTTAAATCGGGCTATAATCATATGAAAACGCAGTATACAATACTGTCTATTAAATTTACAAGGCAAATAATTTTACGAGTAAACAAAAATTTCAAAAAACAGAAAAATAACTATTTTGTTTCCGGTGAAAAATTATTGTAACTTATATTCTTTAAATTATTTATTTAAATAGCAGAACAGTTTTGTTCTATTTACAATTCTTTTCTTATATTAAAAAAATACAAAATCGCTAATATAATTTATTAATTATTTCCAGGTAGGGCCGGATATGATCGAATTGGATCGATTGCATCCAATCGGACCCCGCATTTCATTGGGTGCAGTCAGTCCAAGTGAGGAGTACTCATGTTTGTCAAAGTTTATATAATTAAAAATTGTATTAAGAAAAAATATTTAAAAAAATATATCTCGTTTTTTCAATATTCGCGGAACATATAAATAATACGATATAATAAAGAAAGTTATAGAAGATTACAATAACCGGAAACGCTATATATTCAATTACTTTTATTTACATTGAGCCCTTTTCATCGATGTGGCCCGTCACAATATTTTGGATATAAGGTTGTATTATCAATTATCTATGCTACGCTCGGCAAGTGTTGATTAAACAGTTTAACGATTCTTTCCATTCAAAATCGAGAAGCGCGGAAGCTAGATTTTGATTCAATTTTAGAACACTTCTCCGAGCAAAAAGCTAGAAAATCTAATTTTTAAATAGTGTTTTATATTGTTTCTATATAAATTATATACTTTGTTTAAACTATTGTCCAATTCAATTAATACTTTTTTTAATAAAATTAATAATTAATAATTCTGCTCAAAATATAATTCATCAAATAAATAATTTTTTATTTTTGAGAGACAATGAATCAGGGCCGACGTAAGATACGACCGAGCGAGCGCCCGCTCAGGGCACCGATTTAAGGGCGCCAAAGGGCGCTGGCGCATTTTGTGTTTTGTTGTTATTATTATTATTGTAGTAAGACACAAATTATTTTTTACACATAATTTAAACGGTGAGCTCTGGTGGGAGCCACCCGGCATTCCCAGCAGGAGGGTAAGGATTCGTGCAACAATGAAATAAACGGTAACAAGAAGAAGGCAACAATGTAATAAATGATATAATCAACGGTAATAAAAAATATATAGGTTCAAAGAATTTATTGTACAAAATAATCGGTACACAATAAGTCCGTAGCCCGCAGACTAAACGATAACAAAAAAATAAATAAATAAATAATAATAATATTTAAGTAAGTATTTACATTTCAACAAATATTGAAATGTAAGTACAGTACTTGTACTTACATTTCAAGTTGATCAAGCGATGAATTATGTACTGTTTATGGTTTTATATAGATTGTGTTGGTTTTGTTAAAATTAGGCTACATATATTGACTTCTTCTACAGAATTTAAATATCATTGGTATTATTTCTGTAGTAGTAAGTACAGGTAATCCTCGTATAACACGGTACTTCTACAACACAGTTTTTACTTAACACATTTAGAAAATTGCGTTTATTCTCCTACAACACAAAACATTTTCATTAATTTTTTAAGCTCACACTATGGACACAGAATACATACACAAAATGCAATCATCGGAAATTTTTTTGCTAAAATTAGTCATAAATGCAATTTCGCTAGTGTGCCCTGAGAGGGACGATATGCAGTCTATTTCGATTTCGATTTGAAATTGAGTTAATTGTCGACCATTGAGTATTTTGTACTCTAAACGTTCAGTTCTTGGATAAACAATAACTTTTTATTCTTCAATAGAGGAATGTGAAAAAGAAGAACTTTTTATTCATAAATTTTTTTTGGATATATGTTAAAGAACGACTGTTTTCTAGCGGGTTGTAGCGGGTTAGATTGCAAATTTTGTAAAGAGAGCAGAAGATACACAAACTTTAAATGCAAGAAAAAAATCAGAAAGTGAAATTGATACTGTTTAAGAAAATAAAAAAAAAATTTTAAAAGTCAATTCCTACTTAGGCCAACAAAGAAAAATTTTATTTTAGTTACTTTTTATTAAATAATTACAATTAATATAAATATGTATATACATATGACA
>WUQG02307155.1:0-19234 GCA_011317285.2 Androctonus mauritanicus | reverse complement strand
AAGAGCAAATGGAAACAAAAAACGATAGTCTAAAGTAATTAATCTGGCTACTGGGCCAATTTCCCAAAACGTGCGCCGTCTCTCCCGGCTTTACCTTATACTTTTTGCCTCAAAAATGATGTTTTGTTAATTCTTGCGCGGCCCTTGCAATAGACTCGCCTACCACAGTTTGGAAAACACTGGATTAAATTATTAGAATGTGAAAATTATTGTATAGTATAAAAATATAGCGATAGTTATTCTAAAAAATAAAATTATTATAAACAAATATAAAGAATTGGTGAATGAAAAATATTTGAAATATATACGAATTTACTACACATATACTAATACAATATAATAGATTGTGAATCAGAAACAGAATATATTGTAAAATATTGTATAATGAAAGTAGCATACGAGTATTTATTTCATTACTCAAAACTAAAATATAATGCTAACTTATAAGTATAGTGCAATT
Source organism: Androctonus mauritanicus (assembly GCA_011317285.2). Taxonomy (NCBI): domain Eukaryota; kingdom Metazoa; phylum Arthropoda; class Arachnida; order Scorpiones; family Buthidae; genus Androctonus; species Androctonus mauritanicus. Next base: position 18,774 of record WUQG02307155.1, on the reverse strand, counting down.
AAATTTAAAAATTCATAGTTTAAGACAATAGATTAACCAATAGTTTAGTATTATTGATGATCGTATCTTATCAAGGAATATGAGTTATTTTTATCCTAATAATAGAAATCATTTTTATACGTATATTTCATATTTATTATAAGAATGTCTGCATTCTGAATCATTACATAATACAGATCCTACAAGATATACATTACCTAGATGACATTTCCAAAAACAACAAATGACCTGTGAAACCTACGAAATCAGGTCTGTAACTCTTAAAATATAGGAATTTAGATTAGAATTAACAAAAATGAGAAAAACACCAAAAATTATTCGTCTTTATAATTCTTGGTATTTGATAGGTTATTTAATAAGTTAAAATATGAATTTTTTTTCGTAAATCTAATACATAATATATTACTCTTATATACAAGATATTAAATGTCGATATAAACAATGTTTAGAAAAGTTAGAATAACTTGTATTTAGATTGAATGATATGCAATGAGTACAGAGCATACATGAATATGATTAAAACGAAAATAGTTATGAGGTTAAAGATGAATGATATAAATTTACAATTCAAATATTTTTTATATTTTATATATTTTAGTATAATGAAAGATATGGAATTTACAGAATTTTAAACTTTCGAATAAAATTATCAAAATGAACATGCACGATGAACAACATTATTATGATTTATTAATTAAATTACATCATATCATACGTAAACAAAATTTAAATATGAGCTGTTTTAAAATCTGATAGCAAACACGTAATATTTTTGTAATCATATGAATATATCGAAGAATATATTTGCAAAAAATGGTTTCTTCCTGGAACAATCAGTATTTATCAATTTAATAAATTTTTATTTTATATAAATATAGATGAACTAAATGAATATGAAAAAATTAATTCCGATCTAAATATCATATTAAATGAATGTGATATTTACATCGGCATTAATATGGTATGAACTGAATAATATTTCTAAAAAGATAATGATTTAAACTATGATGCGAGGAAAAGAAAGTTAGGAAAAGTTTAGTTGGAATGATGAAGAATAATTAAGAAAAAAGAAAAGTATCTCTAGAGGAATTATCTAGTTTATAGAGAGAGAGAGAGAGAGAGAGAGAGAGATGTATAGATGGGGAAGTTTAAGACAGATGCCATATAAATGTAATAATTAGGTTAAGGATATTTTAATATTAGTTTTAATTTATATACAGTATATTATTTTAATATCACTTTCTCTTTTGGGTCACTGCCAGACCCGTAAGGAAAAAGGCGTGATGCTATCATTTATAACTGAATAAAAATGAACTCATTTAAATTTACCGTTAACTCTATCCTACATTAAAAACATCTGATTAAGCATTAACTAATGAATAAAATAATATCAGCTTTCAGTCTTCTTTTTCGATTTCGTATATTTGTTTATTTTCCAAATTTAGCAAATATATATTTTCAATATTATAAAATCTTGTCATTACGCAATCTTAATATTTTCTAAAATAATCTATATTAGATATTTTATAATTATAGAACATTAAGATTTAGCCTATAGTTCACATATTTTCTCTAAAATAGTAAATAAAAATTTACAATTTATCCGAAAAATTATATGAAAACTAAACAGTCAATGAATAATACAACAAACAATATTTATATAAAGAGAAATAAAAATTATACATATTGATATCAACTATTACACTTGTTAATATAAACCACAACACAATTGAAAAACTTGAAATATAATTAACATGCATACCACATAAATTATTGTTATTTATGCAACATGAATAGTGAGTATATTTATAATATGTTAGGTAACACCATATGTGAACTTACTTCAATTTTTAGTCTTTTGATTATATTATGATTTTGATACTAACAAACATTTATTTTATATAAATTATATAGATTTACTTTTTATTATCTATACTATGCACCATGATTTACATACATTGTGATGGTATTTTCTTTTAAGATTTTAAAATAAATAAATAAAAACTGAGAAGAAGAAGAACTTATTCGTAGAAAATATTTTCTTTCTGGGACAACAAGTATTTATCAATTTAATAAAGTGGTAAGGCTAGTTAGAGTACTAGATGGAACTGGGAACGAATTACAGGTATGTCTTTGTTTAATGAGAAATTAATATAGCTTGTATTATAAAATATTTACACGCTAAAATGTAATATATTATATATGATTAAAATTTTAATTAAAAATAATAAATTACATATAAGTCTTGCGTATAGCACGTATTTTATAAGATTTTCATTTTACTGTTGATGGAATTACGTGATTGATAACAGAAAATATTTTTTATAAGCAACAAGTGCAAGGTCATTTTATTTCTTGCGGCGCTTTACACTGTAATATTAAATGTATGTCAGTAAAAGACTGAATTGTTTTTGTTGAATCGCGAACAGCTATAGGAGAGAGTTTAAAAAAAAATCATCTAATATAAATAATCCAAGTAGCTTATTATATTCACTATGTAACCCAATTAAACTTAGGTTTAATTAAGCCACAAATATGCCACTTAAAAACTTCTGATTTTATTTTCTTAAGAAAAGAATATAAAAATAAATATATTTGAAAATTTATGTAATTTCATTATAGTAATAACTAAATAAAATAATTTTATATAATTTCTATGTTACATATAAAAGAAATTTCATTATTGAAAATACTATATAGTAAATATAGTATTTTCAATAATGAAATTTTAATATAAAAAGTACATAATTAATATAAAATATTTTATATTGATTTTTATAATTAATATAAAATAGTAACTATTTTTATTAATGAAGAAAAGTAATTAAAAATTTGAGTAATTAAATTCTGTAATTCGTTGTTTAGCTATGAAGTGTATTTTTGTACAAACTCTATTGTATATTTATTTAAAATTAATTTAACTTTTTATATATTTTTCTAAAGAATTAATAGTTATTCATAGATATTGAACTGGTTTATATTTTTTGATTTAAAAAATAAGAAATAAATATTACTTTCCTGCTATTATAAATACAGACTTGAAAATTCGATTAATATTAACCTTACAAAAAATCGTTTTATCTACATTAATAATAAATAATTGAAGGGATTTGAAAAAGTACGGTTGATGACGCTACCCAAAAGGCTGGGTGTGGTGATAATATTTACCTTGTATTCTACCCCAGTTTAGTCTCATTTCGACTTCGGGCTAAAGAAAAACAGTATTCCATTCACGTTGATCTGTTTACGCTAGTCATGACATAATGTATGAGGTGAAAGTTTCAAAAGTTTCTCACAAAAATGATATATTTTTATAACTCAAAAGGAAAAAACTATCATATTAATTAGTTTTACATATTTTATAGTTTTCAGAAATTTATAATTAATTTAAAATATTAAAATTATTTAATATTATTGCAATATATTGTTAAAATTCTAAACTATGAAAAAATATACGTAAAATCTGAATATTGTATTTTAATAGCAGACTTAATTCTTGCTTGATTTGAAATTTTTGCAAAATTAAGCATTTTATTTAACATAAATACTTGGTTTTACTACTTTTATTTCTAGTATTCATATTTATTTATGATATAGATCCTATATTTAGTAAGTATATGAGCAGAAAAATAATTAAAATATGTAAAATAAAAAAAATCTTAAAAACGCTTTAAACAATTAAATAGTATAGAATGCATATATTAACAACCATGTAACTGAATTAATATATAATTTAAGTCTAATTTACATAATTTCCATAATGACAAATAGCCCTTAAATGATAAATACAGTAATTTAATCATAATGGATTAATTTATTTCTTAAAATTATTCAAAATATTATACAGTACTTAAAATAAAAAATAAAGCATTAAATTAATATTCAGATTATTTTTCAAATATCGAGTACATTATTGTACTTTATTCAATTATTAAATTTAAATTAAAAATAACTTAAAAAATTTTATTTAAGAATATTGAATTATTAAATAAAATAACGCTTGCATATTCATTATAGTTAAAATTTTTATGGCTAAATAAATAAGAAAATTGTTTCTCAAATAAATGAGCTACAATAAAATTTAAGATAAGATAAATAAAAAAGAACAAATAGAGCATCTACAAAAAAATTCTTAAATTTATGTTGTGAATGTCTTTTATAAAATGTTTATCATTAAATACATTTTTATTTATTTTTTATATTATAATTGTATAGTACTATTAAGTGTATTATAATAAAAATTATTTTAAAAATTTTTGATATTTAATTCTATATAATATAATGCAAATTAATCTTTATTCAATCAGTTATTCTTGCAATTATTATTTAATTACATAAAAAGGAAAACATAAATATGTATAATAAATATCTGGATTATAATATTGATTATCGCTTGAGCTGTGTTCCAATTTTTCTATCGTGTTTTTTTTCTTTAATTTTTTTTAAATGACCTACAGGCTAAGAAATTTTTCTGCCCCTGGCCTAGATATTTATTGTTTATGGAAATTAAGGAAATACACTGACAATTCATTAACACAATAATTATATTTTATTTAATAAATGCATTATTAAATTGAAATAAAGACAGTTTTGAAATATATGAAATCATTGAATTAATAACATATATTTTAAATTATATTTTTATATTATTAAATTTAAAATTAAAAGAAGTAAATTATTAATGAGTTGCATTCCCATTTATTTATTAAATTCATAATTGATATGAAAAAGTAATCAGAATTATAAAAATATTTAATTATTAAAATTGTAATCGTAATTATTGATATAAAATTTTAAATTTAATAACTCAATAAGATTTTGAAATAATTTTTATTAATATTTACTTTATAAGGAAATTTTTATTTTTAGGAATGGACATTAAATTAAATGGAAGTGAAAACAATGAAACAGAAACTAGCGACAACCCAAAGAAGCATGGAAAGATACATGTTAGGATTCACCAGGAGGGACCGCAAGACCAACACGTGGATAAGAGAACGAACCAAAGTAGAAGACGTACTGGTAACAGTTAGAAGCAGAAAGTAGTGTTGCAGGCCACATAGTAAGATACACCGATAACCAATGGACAAAGAGAATTACAGAGTGGCAACCAAGGCAAGGGAAAAGAATCCTGGCAGGCAATACAGATGATGAAGAGATGATATAAGAAAAGTAATTGGTTTCCAGTAGATGCAGATTGCACAAGAAAGGTAACACCTGGAAACAAAAGTTGGAGGCATATATATCCAGCAATGAATGAAATAAGAAATAATGATGATGATGATGATGATGAAAGCAATGATCATGTAATTAATATATTCTATTTATCTACAAATCACACAAATAATTTTGCCCTTTTGAAACTGAGATATGTTCGAAATCATTGCAAACAAAATTATTTTCAAACAAAATTTTATGGATTTATTGAAAAAAATTTTATGAAATTTTCAATTTACAAATTTGTTTGTAAATAGCAAATATTCTTTTTCTGTTCTGTTTTTTATATAAATTTTGATATAAATTAATATTTAATTTTATTATAAATATAACTTAATATCTATTAGATGATTTTTATTAAAAAGATATCTATAAATTAAATCAGTAAAATTTGTATTAAATAATTTTAAATTTTTATTAACGTTTAAAAATTTTCTCAGTTATAATAAAATTTAAATTATAGGTATTATATTCATAAATCTATGTCAAAAATAATCAATTTCATAAAAAGGCATTTGTATAATATCACTAAAACTAAAATAATTCTAAAGTTATTATAATTAAATAAAAAATTATATATTTAATTTGAATTTATGAATTCAGCATATTATAATTCAATTCCGTAAATTTTTTGTTGAAATATCATATTGGAAATTGCTTGTCTATAGTTTATTTTAATCTTTTCAAGGACGATTCTAGACGAAGCGACCTTGTTCAAGTAGATCCATGTAGTTTAATAGCCAAGGTCATTAAAAAAATCTCATATTTGATAATGGTAGATGGTATTGGCCTCTATAAATTGATTTTTTATATGTCTCCTATTTTATATTACCAAAAATACATATATAATTTATTTATGTGATATCTTGGAATAAGATATTTCATTTAGATACTTATTATCCATCTTACATTGTGAAAAACGATTACATTTTAAATTCAAATTATTAATTTTATCATATATCTAAACTGAATTTACAATTTTTATATAAATAAATTAATGAATAATCATAGTCAATACGTGATTAAACTTTAATTATAATACTTTTAATTAAATTTCAAGAATTTCTATTCGACAATTATTGAGTAGGCCCTATATAATCAACATTTTTATTTTCTTCGTTTAATAAGCATAAGAGAATACTGCACTTCATTGATTTGATATTTATCTTAGTATTGAACTAATAATTTTTAAAAATCATTCTTTTTTAAGAAGCAATAAAGATCATATTGTATTTAATAAGAGCTAAACTTTCAAATGGAATGATATAAGATAATTATAAATATTTTTACTGGAAGATATTTTATCCAAATATTAGTTTATTTTAAATCCAATTATTTGTTAGTACAGGTATTTCTGTATTTCTAATTAATTTTTTATCATTGCGTTTATAAGACGAGATTATTTAATTTTTCACAATTATATATACTATGTTCAAAACTAAATATACTCTATTAAGTAAAGAAAATTAAATACAATTAATAAATTTTTTATTTTATTATAAAAATAAAATTTATAAAAATGAAATAAAGATTAAAATAATGTTATATTTTAAATAACGTATAATTCAATATAGGAGCCAATTATAATTAAAAATAAAATTTAAAAAAAAATAATTTATATAACTTTTTAACAATTCTAAAATTATAAATAAATTTATTATTTAAACTCAAAGTAGTAAAAAAGTTGATTAAAATACAAAATAAATATTATAATTATAATCATTATATTACAAAGAAAAAATTCGAGTTATCTATATTAAATCTAAAAGATTTTTACATCTTTTAGATTTAATATAGATTTAATAAAAGTTTAAAATAAAAATAATATCAATGAATTTTATTTAATACAATACTGTATTTGCTATTTATGTTTTGTGTTTCCAATTATAGAAAATAATACGCCTGGAAAGCAGTTTGCTCTGTTTAATACTACAAGTATTACAATGAAGCCGAACTTCAATTCTAGAATGTTCAAGGTCAAATAAACATAAATGTTACACAAAAACTATTGATGGTAATTATTATTTTATGATTTTTTTTAATTAAAAGTAAATATTTATTTTTTATGGATTATGAAATAAGTTATTAATTTTCATGGTTTACTTATTACAGCTGTATCTAATATAAATTGTACATTTAAAATCGTCATATTTACTTAAATAAAAAATTTCGAACAAATTCTGAATATTAAAAATATTTATTTAGTACAATTTTTAAAATAACAATGAAATATAAAATGTTAAAGCTATATAAAATGTATTCAAATAAAAATCTATTTAATATATCAATAGTTTTTATAATTTTTTAAATCCTTTAATTAAAAAATAAGAATATTTAAAATGTAAATACTTAAAATTTGCATACTAAATATATGAGTATTTTAAGAATCATAGATTTTTGATATAAAGTAATATTTGGCTAATAATGAAAAGTTTTTAGTTTAGTTATTTATTTGTTATTTTTATTTTATTATTATGAAAAAAGAATAGACCATAATCACAAACTATATTTAGTAAGATCATTGACATAATGATTTAAATTCAAATCATCTCTGCAATGTTAATATGTCCTTGACCTCCGTACATGCCACTACACCAACAAAAACTGTTTCAAGGGCAAAAAGGACATAGAACACGCCATTGACACAGAATAAAGTCACATGATTATGAAGGAGCACTTAATGAGTTTACATTTTCAATAAAATTACTTTTTCTGTATTAAGTGCACTCATTTTGTCTTAGCAACATACAATTCAAATAATCTTATTTCGGATGCTCATTGTATAAATTATAACCATTTGAATCAATCACAATTACTTGCAAATTTCTTTTGTGCATTATTTAATAATTATTTCTATAAATCTAGTTTTGACAGAATATTAAAATTTAATTTGAATAAGTAAGAAATTTTCTGATTAGTTTACATATTTTATATCAATATTTTGTTTTTATATGATGAACATCGAATACTATATTGCATACTTATTGGGAATAAATTGCAGGATGAAATTACGTTCAAGATGAATATTGTACAGTCTATTAAATTTATCATTAAGAAAATTTTGATACTATTACAATAAAAAGGATATTTGGGAATTGGGATACATAATTTATACAAATATTATATTTTAATTAATATAGGAGAGATATTAAATTATTTTATTGTTTTTCTAAAATAGTAAAAATTCATGGCAGATACATATAGAAACATATAAGAATATATCTATAATATAATACTGGTTTCATTTTGATTTTATAATAATATACATTATTTGAATATAAAAATGATACGAAATCGACGAATTCTAAATACAACGCATCACTGTACAATATACGATACAGAAAAAGTTCTTTTAAGATTGGCGAACAGCTTATTACAAAATGACCAGAATAGTCAGCAGTTATCGGACAGTGGTTAAGAGAAATGTCAGAGTGCATTCCCTTCCTATATGTGGCAATATAATCGAAACAAACAAGAAACAAATCTGTCAAGTAATATTTGGACACCAAACCATCCTGAACAAATTTTAAATATTAAATAATAGTTTAATTCCAAATTAATTAATTGGGAATTAACGCATTGTACATTATCAGGTTCACATCCTTGTATAGAACTAAGAGAAAGAATATACGAGTACTGATCATATAGCTTATTGATTTAGTATTGTTTTTATTCTGATAGTATTTTATTATAATTAAATTTAAAAACTTTCATTAACCGGTTTCAAAACCTGATCAGTAGTTTTGTTTTGTCACATTTTATTTTTTATTATTGATAGACTCTGGTTGATATAGATAACATTTCTTTATATAGTTAAAATAAAGTGGAGAATATTTTTATTTTTATAGAACAAAATTAAAATAGATCTTTCTAGTCACGAACTTCCTTTCAAACAAAAACTCTATCAAGTTTCTTTTAACCATAAAACGCAAAAAATTGTTAATGCTGTTGCCTTGCCATTATAAAATCCAATATTAAAATATGTGATATTTGTTTTATATATTACATTATTGTGCGAATAAAGTCATTTGTAGTATTATATTTGAATAAAAAATTAAGTTAAAAATTAATAATACTGGCTATTAAAATAAATACTTATAACAAAAATTTTGTAGATTGAGGAAAATACGAACATTTCTTAGGAAAGATCTATCTGTAATAAATAATTTAATGAATACAGTAATTTTAATAATTAAACAAAATTTTGATTTAATTTGGAAATAAGATTTTATTAAATTTCAAATATCTAAATGAAGAGAAAACTAAAAAATATACTTGGATAACTAGAATTAATTTTAATATATATTTGTACGCTAATTTAATTTACATGAATAAACATAATGTTATCTCAATACGAGTTACAATAATATTACTTCATCTTTATGACTACTTTTAACATTTAAAGATTGTACACTGATTTCCATTAAAATATTCTTGTTTATCATATTCTTGTTTATCATCTTTGCAATGAAAGCAATGAAGGATATGAATATTGTATTATATTTTACAAGTATGATCACATATTTATATCTGATATGTGATCATAGAATCAGCAAATAGCAATGTATATATAACAACAATTTAAAATCTATCATATTATATATACATAAAAGTTTTCAAATACAGTTTTAAAATAGAATATATATATGTGGTGACGTCGAAGTCTTCCCACATCTACGGATTGATAGACATTAATAAAACATCAGAGGAAAAAATAAAACTTTATTATACTTCGAAACGACAAAGAACATGGCAGCCAACAATTTATGTTGCCAACTGAACAAAGATATAAAATATAAATATTTAATAAATAAAACAAAGATATTTCATTATACCACATATATATACTCTATTTACTGTATTTAAAAACGTTGTTTTTTTTTAACGTATCCATATCTTCTCTTTATTAACATTAATACCATATACTGTATATATGTATATATTATAAAGAAAAAATATAAATATATTATTAAGAAAAAAGAAGTTTTAGATTTATTAATCTAATTTAATCCTCAAATAAACACTTTATCCTTGTTTATTCGAAATTAATAAATTGCAAAACACTTTCAATAATGATTTTAAAGTTCATCTTAAAATATGGATGAATATACTGTTCCTGTCAATATTTAACTTAACATTAGTATCTGTGCGATGAATGATTAGTTATCTTTTCTTGTAATATCAATTAATTATATAACTTTAATTCGGCAGTTTCATATTTAGGCTACTAATAAGGAATTTCAAAAATACGAAACTATTTTTTGATTGCTGCGGTATATGCCAGCTAGTGTGTACTATCTCAATTGAAATTATATTTATTTTAAAAACTGAAATACTTTTTAATCATAGAATATCAATATAGGCTATGACTTCCTATTTTAAGTTATTTAATAAATATCTTGATATATTTACGTATACACCAATATTACAGTAACATTTATTTTAAAATATAATTAGAGTAATTTCTTGATAGTGAAAATTTTTTCTCAAGAAAATAAATTATCATATTAAAAGATTTAAAATTTTTACAGATTATAAAAAAAAAAAAATTTATGACGAATACTTAAAAAATTCAAAATAACAGATAAACAGATTTAATTAATTTATTTATTTTAAGACATATGCTTAATTTGAGAAACAAGAATATTTTATTGTAACAGATTTACATATACAATATTTAAAAGCAGTTCGGGAAAGAAGCAATCGTCTACATTCGAACATATCCTATGTATTGGAAGATTAAAGATAAAGGATTAAAGTATATGCCATAAAAGTCACTTCAGCAACATAATTTATATAGTGAATTTCATTAAAAAAATCTATTAAATAATTCCATAAATATCTATTAAATAGTTCGTTTAACTAGCTACATATTACAGAGAAACTACAAAAGATTGAATGTCAATAATTTTTAAACAGATTATTTTAAAGAATTAATTAATTTTACTTCAAATTTGATTTTAATAGCTTAATCATCCCTGCTAAACTTTTATAAAATTTAATGAAATATTTCAAAAGTTATTAAAGCGAAATCTTTGAGGTTTTAACGTTCTTTATTTTTAAACAATTGAAGATAATGAATTAATTGATGTCATCGAGATTATTTTCAATGATTTGATTATCTAACGAAATTTCATAAAAATCTAATAAATAATTCAAGGTATATATTAAGAAGGTATCTCAGAAGTTTGAACATTCGTGATTTTTAAATGGTTGAAGTTAGAGGATCGAATGATGATTATTGAGATTACTTCAATAGATGAACAGAACTACCGAATTTAATGAAAATACCCTAATTTAATTAAAAAATTATCAGTTAAGGACACATAGGTAAGCAAAATGGTGATTCATAAGCTGCATTTTCATTTAGAAAGTAGGCTAAAAATGTTTGACTGTGGCAAATATAAAAGAATTTTGATGAGCTTATTATAAAACTATATATAGACTCAGAAAAGTATTCCTAAGTTTATGAAAAGAAAAGCTTTCATATCGATTTATATTATTTTTAATATGTGAATTAACACATATAAATCGATTAATTATATACAGTATTGATAATTAATTAAACTATATTTAAACATCAGGAGTAAATTTATTAAAAATGTCTTCATATAATAACTGAATATAAAATTCATTTGTATTAATGTAAATACAATATCTAATATTTAATTTATACTTAGTAAATCTTAAAAAATTGTGCAATCAGTAAGATTTTAAAAAAATAGATTTTTTCAAAGGAACTGGACTTAACACTATATTCAATAAACAATTTTTCAAATAAAAATAATTAAGTAAAAATCCATAACATGTAAAATTTTAAAGATTTACTATATTTGATAATATAAAATAAAACAGTTAATGGATATATCATTTATGTTAAATATTAGTTTCAATTTTCTTTTGAAAATTTCTTATTGAAATTCAAATAATGTTATCTACTAAATGAAATGAAAGTTAAAATGAGTAATAAATCAAAGTATAAAAACTTGCCGTATGCAATTTTGTATTAATCTTGTTAAAGTGCCGCGCTCTTTTAACTCAATAAATTTTTCAGATAAAAACAAGTAATCAATTTTTTTGTGAGATTTATTTTAAAGTTTTCAAAATAATTTACATAGAACACTAATAATCATGTAATTAAAAATGATTTATTTTTGGTTGAAACTTATACTAGTGCCTAAATATTCAAAAATCATGTAAATAATTGATATACTGTATTTAATTTTAAAAAGAAACACTTTTTAAGAAAATAGAAAAAATTAATATATATTTTAAATTTTATCTCTTTTTTATTTTAACTTAGAATAGTTTTTCTTTTTTAAATTTCAACTTTATAAACATCAAAATAAATGTTTAATAGTAATTAATACTGTATTATGATATTGCAATCAGTTGATTTATTTCATCGTTCTCGAATATAATATAACAAAAGAAGTTTACTTGAAAAATATAACCCATCCTATATTTTATAACTCTCCGTCGCGATACATTTCAAAACTACGTAGGTTTATATTATGCATATAGTTGATTATGACGCATGTTTGATTGAACTCGATCTGTTATTTGTGACATGAATTATGATCTGATCTTAGTTCAAGTAAGGGAAAAATTTCAGTTTTTTTATAAAATTTTTATCATTTAAATTGTTAATAATTCTAAAGTTATTGTAGATATATTCCTGAAAGTTTTGCACAATGATAGGAATATTAAACAGAGAAAAATAAGTTTTGAATTCGTAAGTGGTTATGTAGTATGATGTTATAATTCGATGACGATTGACACCGAGCGAAAATTTTATATTATTTCACATATTTTGATTAAACCATCCATTAATTTAAAGTTATTGTCGATAAATGTTTTTAAATTTTTATTTCTATCTCATAAATAAATTTTCTTTAATTAGTTTATATTGTTAAAAACGTGATCGTTTGCATTAAATTGTCTTTCTGAATAAGGCCTATTTATACATTAGCATGGAGAGCATGAAACGAGCACGACACGAACCCGAAGAAATATCCGTTTCATTTATATTATCACGTGGGGAGGCACGGACGAGACGGAGCGACCGATAAGAATACACAAAACTGCATTTTGTCTTACTAACTCAATCAGTTTTTCTGTCTTTCATTACATAATATAATAAAACATTAAAATACCAAAACAAATTGAACTGGAAACTATCAACATCAACTGGAAACATCTTTTATAACGACTCTACGTTTTAAAAAGCGTCCACACCAACATGTAACAAATGATAAATGACAGAGATCTGGAAAATATCGTTGGAGATGTAAGTTGGACGAGACTTGTACGTGAAACGGACGTGCTCGGTGTTAATATAAACAGTTCCATTGGATAAAGTTGAACAAATTTTCCTGTATACTCGACTTGTATTCGTCATGCGCTTCATGCTATTGTAAAAAGAGGTTGTAAAAAGTCATTTAATTTTCCGAACAAGCAACGTCAGGTAATAGTTTCTAATAATTAAATAAAGTACTATATATTAATAGAATATCAAATAATTTATTTTTGTTACTCGTCAATATATAAACTTGATAGTAAAATCTTCAACTGCAAAAAATAAAAAAAAATTCTTTTTTTATATAAAAACTTTCAGCGATTTCGTTATATATTAATGATACTAATGACTGTAGATATCATAATTATTATAGAATATATAGGTTACTATATATTAATGTACTTATTTTTTAGAAATATAAAACTTTTAAAGATATTTTTTAAGCAAACTACTATAATTATTCTAAGAAATAGAGAACAAATAACGTATTTATTTTTAATTTTTATAAATTTATCGCATTGCTTAATAAATAATATTGAATAAAAACTTAAATATGCATAATCAATCATAATTATATTTTTAATTTTTTTAATTGAATAGATTAACATTTTTTTTAACTTAGAGCGATATAAAAATCTGCGCATGAACAAATATTTCAATACGTATTTATTTTATTATAACTTATATATTGAATATCATAAAAATTAATTTGTAAGACGTATAAAAAAACATAATATAATGTTTTGTGTATTAATTTTAAAGTTTTTAAATATTCGTGTTCTAATTGCTTAAAATAATTTCTATTTTCAGAAGCTTCATTGACTGAAACAACGATCATATAGAACAGGCTTGATCAACCTAAATTGTTCCGCAGGCCATTTGGAGAACTTCCAGTTTTTCGCCGGCCACAAAAACAGTATTTAAAGAATAAAAGCAATCAAATGTCATAACAGTCTACTTCATTTACGCGTGCATTTTAAATATACATCAATGAGATATTCGTTTTTCTTTGCCATCACTCAATTTTTATAAATTTTTAGTACTATTTTAAATTTGATGTTTTATAGGTGAAAAAATGTTGTGGAACTTTGATGTTAGTGATAAAAATTATCTCATGAGCCGTATATTGGCTAGATGTGATGTAGAAAAAGTTCATTTATACTATGTCTTATTAAAAGTGCAATTTAATTATTTAAACCACCTTTTTTTTCTTTTCTTTTTTAAGGAATTTAAAAGTTTCGAATGCAATTAATGAGCAAATCTAATATTTAAAGATGAATATTTTTAATCATTTATAAAACTTAAATCAGAAAATTGCATTATGACGATAGTTAACAATTTAACTCTAACAATGGCTATTCTAATTGAATAAAAATTATATTAAATTTGCATTATTATACTATGACAAGTTATTTCTTTAGTATATATAGTACATAAGAAGTATTATAATTAATGTTAATGGGATACAAAAGCTATAATAACTCATTCCTAAAAAGAGTAAATATTTGTTTGCAGTATCTTGTTTGTAACTTATGAAACAAAAGTTTCACAACCTTCAACTTTTTTACGATTTTATATTATTCTGAGATGATATTAATTGCATTGCTTTTCCCATAATCCTAAAGGAAATTTTACAAATTTTTTTATTTAAATCTTAATGTACTGTACATAATGCATTTTAATGTACTTTAATTTTGGGTTTATTAAACGATCCCCGTTCCTCTATAAATTTGATTTAAAGATGTGCATTCAGGTAATTGATAATAATAGTCAGTTAATCCTTTATATGTTTCAATGTTTTCTTATCAAATGAAAGAACTGCCAATATCATTTATAATGAAGCTTTACACTGTTAGAGCAGCATTAAAAAAATTCAAATATGCTTCGCAAAGCGCGATTAATGGATAATCAGCTACTTTCTTATACATTATAGTACTGTTATTTCTTTCGCCCTATATTAATAAGGGGCTTTATATTAATATAGGGGTCTAAAGCTTTCTGAAACTTTCACAGAATTAACTCGTGAATTGAAAATGCATTTTATTTTTTAGGATTTTAAAATGCGCGACGAAAGAGCAAATAACGAAGTTTCTAAATGCGAAAAATAAGAGCAAATAGCTTCTCTAATAAAGTGAAAAAAATCTTGATATTTATTCTGACTGATCTTTCTGGTTTATTTCAAATAGCACACTTGGGAAAGTTTCTCCTTCGTTGTTCTATTCCTAAGACATTCAAATACTCGTTCATTTAACATTTATTACGATGAATACGAATGTTTAATGTTAGCTAGATAATTATGGTAAAGAGACAGAGTTTTCCAAAAATGAAATCCCTATAAAAAATCCGCGATTAAATCCTAGTGCCATTATTTCTATCAGAAGTATGTGGATCCAATCTATTCATTCACATTATTCACTGATCTGAGAAAGATCCTATTTTAGCTACTACTTCAATCTAATATTGTATAGAAATAAATTAATTAAGTACAATCGCTAAGAATATTAGATAGTAAAATAAAATATAAAATTTATGGATAGGGCTTAACAGTAAGCATTTAAATATTAATTTTTTTAAAAAATATTGTAATTTAAAAAAAAAATATCACGATAAAAACTGCTTCCTCACCAAAACGTAGTGTTTTCTTTTTTTCATTTATGAAAAAAACTGCTTTTTTGTAAGGAAGCCTTCTCGTTACAGGGCTGCATCGCAAAACTATTTATTATTCATTATTACAATTAATCATATCTTTTATAGAAAATAAAATAAAATGTAAAAATATACAATTTCATTTTTTTATTTTACAAAAAAATTTTTTTTATTTTTTTTGTAAAATAAAAAAAAATTATAAATATATTATTATAAAATTTTTGAAAATTTTATCATCGTATAAAAACCTCACAACTCATACCGTATATTGTTGAATGTATTATATGTGACATTTGTTGAATTTTTGGGATCCTGTTCTCAAATACAGTAAGTGGAAGGACCAAATCGCTTACTTTTCGAACAAATCTACTATTTTGGAATGATTACATTCCATATAGATGAATTTGGAGATATATATTTAATCCCAATGCAGGATTAAATATATACTTTCAAATTCATCTTCAATTATATAATATGATTTATTTATTTATGCCATGAAAACCTATCAAATAGTTTAATAGTTATTAAAAAAAAATTCAAAAGTTTGAACATTCTCCATTTTTAAATAGTTTAAATAAAGAGCTGCATCACAATATGATACATTGATCACAACATGTCATCTTCAAATATATTATTATAAAATTTACATCTTCCTAATAAGTTTTATCGATTATTTCAAAACATTAAAGAAATATATATCAGAAATTTTAATTTCTGTCTATTTTAAATAGTTAAAAATTACAAAATAAAAGGCAAAATAAAATAAAACTATTTAATAAATAAATAAATAAAGAGTATAAAATGAAAATTATTCTTGCCGAAGTCTGAAAATCTAGCTAATTACTAATTATTCTAGTGAAAAAACTAGTAATGGTGCAAACATAAAGCACGGTGATCGTATAAGCTTCATTTTCTTCTGAAACTTAGGCAAAAATGTCTTAACTTATATTTTTCGATTAGATTTGGAAATAAAACATTTAACCTAACCAAAGAAATATTAAAAATAAATAAATAAAAATGACTTCTCGACGTAAAAAATAATTTTAGAATACAGAATAAATCTGATAAATTTCCTAATATTTAATTTGTGTAATAAATATTTGCTATTATTTCGATTAATATTTAATTTCTTTACATGTTTAAACAATTTCAACGAATCAAATTATGCAATTTTTAAATCAACTTTTATATGTAGTGCCATCTACTGGAAAATTTTGACATTAATGAAAATTATAACAATATTAAAAATAAAATCAAGGACAAATAGACTAATGAACTACATAAGACAGAAAAATATTTATTTAACATATAATATAGCCTAAACATATAAACAATATATATTTATACAGTACATTATAGATTAAAAAATAAAAATAAATGAAAAAATATATAAATATTATAATTTATTTCTATTTTTATAAGCCACAATGTATTTATTTTGTTATATGTTTTCGTTGTATATTAAGTTATTTACTTTTTTAAAAATTTAATATATATATATAGGCCTACTTATATATCTTCCTGATATATACAGTATATTAATAAATAAAACTTTTACCGATATTAAGTATAATAACAATTTCTTTCCAAAGATAACAAAAAAGACAGCAACAACAACAAAAAAGGAAACTTTCAAATGAGTGATATATTTTTTCATGTTAATCAAATAGTTTCAAATACTGTACTGTACATAGAATTTTTAAAATTTCGAGCGCCATTATTTTTATGTTGAGACTTCAAACAAACAATGGTTTTAAATATGAAAGTTCTACAATTTTTTATTGTTGATATATTTTATGGATGAATATATTGGTTACATTTTATAGCGAAATAACCAAAATCCTTTCGAATGACTATAATGATTATTCTAGTGCGACAAATATTTTTAGAAATATTGGAGTTTTAATATTACTATAGTAACCATTATTATTAGTAGGACCAATAGTAATCAGAATTATTAGTAGTATATTTAGAACAATGCTAATTTGTAACGAAATTAAGTAATACTCTCAAAATTAAGAAGAAATATCCTTTATTTTTGGTTTACTATTAAAAAAAAAAAAAAAAAACAGCAGTTCTTGAAAGAACTAATCGCCTACTTTCTCACTATATTCTTTATTTTTGAATGATTAAAGTTAACAGATTAAAATATATGTTATCAAAATCATTTTCAAAAACATAATCTATATATTGAATGTCATAATAATTTTTTTTACAATATATAAAATATCTTATAGTCTGACCAGAATAGGATGATGGGTAATCGCTTTAAATGGATAAAAATATCATGTGACGGTAGAAGCATATTATAAGAATGAAGTGAAGACTAACAAATTTTTGATTCTCTTCTTTTTATAATCATGGAAAAAATTGTTATATTTCTGAATAAATTAAATTAAAATTTTCTTCTAAACATTTTTATGATGGCCCTGAATTCTATGAATTGAAGAGTGGAATTAAAAAAGGCTGTAAGTGCCAGTTTTAGCAAAATTACGTTTTTCCGCGTAAAAAGATGTAAGTTCCAATACCAATGCAATGAAAAAAAGGCCGAAAATTCTCTGACAATTGGTTAGTTTCTTGTATCTACTGCAAGGTTTCGCTCGCTGTATCTC
>WUQG02307044.1:0-19236 GCA_011317285.2 Androctonus mauritanicus | reverse complement strand
TAAATCACACCAAGCGAAAAAATGGATGGCTCAGATGGCCATTATCCTCAATAGCGGACAAATTTCTGTTCCCCAGAAATGTCTGCTATTGAGAGGTTTCACTGTATATATTTAAATTAAAATTAAAAATAAAATATTTAAATTTATAAATACATAAGTTGAAACAAGCAGCTTCAAGTTTTCTTTCAATTATCTTGCAATAACAGAGCTTTTGGAGGCTGTTTTATCAAAGCTTGCATTTCTCTTGGAGTCAAAGACAGAGATCTTTCTGTTGTATAATTTGTATCATACCCATCTGGGTCCTTTAAAAAATGAAACAATCATATTTTTGAAACAATATAATTCTTTTTCAATCTATTGAATGGTAAAGTTTGCTTTTTTAATGGTTATTATTTGTCCTTTTTCAGTCAGTCAATTAAGGGCCTCTCCCCATCTAATTTGAAAAAAATAAATTAGCAAAATCACTTTTGCAGCTATTGTTAATATTGTTTGTTACCTTCTTTTATTATATATTGCTGATTCTTCATCTTTATGAGTTGTCATTGAATAAAAATTATGAGATGTCTCTAATCTTTTGCACACCTTTTAAACAGATACTTGTGCAAAAAAATGCATAATTTTTAAAGTTATTAAAATATAGGCATCCCTCCTATAACATGGTAGATAGATTCCTGAAAACAGCATGTTATGTGAAATCATGTTATATAAGATCCAGAGCCAATATAAAAAGGGGAGAGATGTTCCAAACCCACTTGTGTGTGTATTCAATAAAAAATAAATAACTTTAATTCCACATAAGAAACTTAATTTTTTATTAAGAATATTAATAATACAAAACAAAAAAATAAAAAATATATATCTAAGATCCTAAAAAAATAATATACACAAAACAAAAGGAAAGTATACAGCCTATATAACATTCATTTAATAATTATATTTTCCTTACCACTGTTCATTAAAAATAAGGACATTTTTCTTTTTAACAATATCAACTTCACTTTCTGAATTTTTTTCTGCATTTAAAGTTGGTGTAGCTTCTATTCTCTTTACAAAATCAATCATCTAACCCGCTATAAAACAATCGTTCCTTAATACATATCCAAAAAAAATTTATGAATAAAAATGTATTTTTCTATTTCACATTACTCTATTGAAAAATAAAAAATTACCTTTTATCCAAGAACTGAACGTTTGGAATATAAAATACTCAATGACAACAATTAACTCAATTACAAAATTAATTCAATTTCAAATCAAAATCTAAAATAGCATGCATATTGTCCTCTCACGGCAAACTAGCAAAATTGCATTTATGACTAATTTTAACAAAGTATTTCCCAATGATTGCATTTTGTGTGTGTATTGTGTCCTCCTAGTTACAAAAATTAATAAAAATGTTTTATGATGTAGGAGAGTAAACATAATTTTCTAAATGTATTAAGTAAAAATCGCATTGTAGAAATACTGTGTTATATGAGGATTTCCGCAATTTTCAAATCGTGTTAGAGCAAAACAGTGTTGTAGGAAGCCATGTTATAGGAGGGATACCTATAATCAAATATTCAAATAAATTTTTCTATTTTTTTTCACTTGGTGTGATATGGTTTTAGGAGAAAATATGAAATAGGTTTTTGACACTGTACATGGTTTGCAAGTTGACAGAATAACAAATAGCTATATCAACTACTATAATTTCATGTAGTCTTCTGAATAATTAACATCTAAATATTGAATACAATAACTATAATATTTTTAAATTTAAAAATACCTTTTCTGGCATGGGAACTTCCAGCTGTGTACCAGCAGGAGCTTGAATGGCTAATAATGTGTCTCCAAGAAAGCATTTGCAGATGTCTTCATGGCTAACATATGCTAATTGATGATTTATTGGTTCTTCTGTGATATTTTTGATGCTTTGCTGCACCCAAGAACGATGCAGATCAATTTCTTTCTCTTTTTGATCTAAAAGATCCAATTCATCTTTCAAAGCTATGAGCCTATCTGATATCTCCCTAGTATTACATCCTGGTCCAGCACCTCTTAATTAAAAATAAAATTGTTAAATCATTTGAATACAAAATATGAAAATTTGAGATAAGATTAAAACTTACTTCCACTGAATACTATTTTTAGATTTCTTTTCAATTAATCCAATACCTTCTAATACATTAGTGATATCATATATCCTTCTCTTCTGTCTGACAGCCAAAGTATCAGCTGCCTATAAATAATTAAATCAGTATAAAATAATCATTATATAAAAATTCTTATTAAATCCTTTAAAGCAGTGACTCTCAACCAGTGTTGATACATGACATATAATTGGTGTGTATATGCATAGTCTTGATTTCCTACTTATATATGAAATGCCATATTTTTATTGATGATACTGAAATTTTTTCATCTTGGTTTTGGTGCTATGCATTTATGAAAAGATTGAAAACAACTCTTTAAAATAAATCATATTTCAAAAAGAAAAATAAGTTTGATATATTTGTAAATTTTTGTAATAGGGAGGCACTGAGAGGTAATTAAAAGGTTCCTGTATATTTTTCACATAATTCTCAAAATAATTTGAATTTCCTGATATTTTCACATTCAAAAATATGCAAATCACAAGCAAAAGATAATTTGTCTTATCTGAATAGACTCAAATGATACTTGAACAATATTTTGATAGTTGAATTTTACTATTTTATTTAACAATTATTTGAATAAATTATCATGGATGGAAAAGAAATAAAAATATTTTATCAATTTTGGATTCTCCTATCATATAAACTATTAGAATGATACAAAAATTTATTTCATGTTATTTTATTCAGTATTCGTGATTTCTGTTAAACTGAACAAAATAATGCACTTCAATAGAAAAAAATCAAATTAGATGAGAACATTTTCAATCTGTTGTAGGACCATCTGTAGCTGTTAATCTCAAACTAAATAAAAACAAACATAAAGGTCATAAGATAAGAGCATTGAACAGTTTATCATCAAAAGAAAACAAAAACTAACTCAAAAAGTAGATTATGTTTTTTTATTTTAATCAGTAATCTTTGTTATTTTTAAACAGTTTATTGCATTTTTGTTTACTTTTTATTAATAATGTTCTATTGTGAACTAAAGAGTACTAGAATTCCTGCTAATGACATTACCTAAAATATTTTTATGATGTAGTTACTCGCTTCTAAATTTTACAAATATTTATTTAATTTTCATGTTGACCATGCAAAGCCATTATCCCATTTCAATGTTAATTTCAATATTTCTTGCAGATGCACAATCCTTGAAAATAAACAGAGTATCAAATTACATTTATAATTGTCTGGTAGGATAATTTTATCCTTCTTGAAATATTTTACTATAGTTTAATAAAATCATATGTTGTTATTAACTAAATTTGTTTTATTTTTTTCAGAAATTTTTAATTAATATACAAATTATTGGAAGAAGTAAAATAGTTTAATATTCATTAATATTATGTGTATAATTGATAAAACTTCAAAAAAGCCATTCCTATTCCATCACTTATGTTATAATTTTATTTGACTTGTTTAATATTCTGCAAATACTATTAAACAAAGAATTTCAGCACTTACTGCAGTTAAAAGAACAAAAAATTTTTTTTAATTCATAAAATATTATAAACAAATGCTTTCGATGCTTTCAGCATCCTCTTCAGGCTTATAACATATAAAAGAATAATCGAACACATTAAACAGCGATACAATTGAATACAATCAAACACAGTTCAAACTTTTGATGGAATGCAATATGCTGAAAACTGCAAACATAGACATATATATATATAACTTATATGTTGTATAACAGCGTTTCTCAACCACCGGTCCGCAAAGAGCTTATCTTTATATTTAAATATTACTTATTTACTTATCTTTATATCTAAATATTGTAAGTAAATGACGATAAAAATATTACAATTAACTTATGTAATAGTTCTTTATACTTAGTAAAATTTTTTGTTAAAAAAACCACCAGTCCGCGAAATTTTTTTCACAAATTTTACCAGTCCGCAGGCCAAAAAAGGTTGAGAAACACTGATCTAGATTGTCGGAATCAGCATACTGTGATTTTCAATTTTCTTTTCAAATTATTTTTAATGTAAGTCTTAAAGATTTAGAAAAAGTCTTAAGAATTATAAGGATTAATCTTAGTTTATGAGAATAAACCATTTTTGAAATATGTTCATAAATCAGGAATTAAATTACAATTAATTCAAATGAGAGAAAATTATAGCACATCTCTGAACTCAAAATGCCACATTTTTCATTAAAATATCCTAAGATACTATATATTATTTGAATGATGACAAAGTAACTTAATAATTAGCATTAATTTTTATAATAGAACCTTAAAAAAAACAGTTTTCTTAAAGAAAATCCATAATAAATAGGTTTGCGGAAAATGTAGAAGTGTTATATAGACTTTCAATTGAACAGACTACAAAGCAAAGTTGTCGTACCTCCTGAAAAAGTCAAGTTCAATTCAGGCCTCATACCTTTTACATTTTTAAGAGTTAGACCTATCATATTAATTTCTATCTTTGAAGCCTAATAAATCACAGTATGGAGTCTGTAGTAAGTTCTAGAATGGTTCCACTGTTTAATATCTTCTGATTGAAAAGCAGCATAAAGATTAGAAAGAAAACAAGATGAAACATTCTCAATAAAAATCAAATATCTGTGTTGTTTAACAATTACAATAAAAATATTCCTTGCACAAAAAATCATAATAATTTGTTATGAACATCATCAGAAATCAATAATAAAATTTGCTCAATTTTTTTAAGCTGCTTTCCATTCTACCGGACTAAGAAATGGATCATACCAATGCTCACTACAAGCTCCACATCCATGATAAAATAGACCATTCAATTGAAATTGGTACTCCAGGTAATAAGCCAATGCTATATCATTCAGCCATCTGACAATATCATAGGGGTCAAATGGATTATAGAGGGCAGTGGTCAACAGCCAAGCTAGAACCCCTTACATATATTTTGAGGCAAAGAACTGTCATTCAATCCAGGATTCTGTGGATGGAATGCCTAAGCATTTCCACATTGCCAAACAGATCAACTGTATTATATATTAAAATCTGACAGAATATACTTTATATGTAGAAGAAATAAAACAAAAAAAAAAAAAACAAATTTTATTTAAGTATTTATGAATATTTTAAAATTTGGAACTCTTCACTGAGGGACAATTAAATATCTGTGTTATGTTGAGGGACAGTCAAATATCTATCAAAAATTCCAATTCCATCAGGGACACTTCACCTAATGGAGTTGGAATTTTTTGCATTAGTTCGTATTAAAAAGATATGCTTTATTTGCCTTTTGAAATATTCACTCATTATAAATTTCTCATTAAAACAGAGTAAAGCTCATGAATCAAATTTTGATACATATTATATTGATCATAAAATTGAAATCTCACAAAATGGGTTTGATCTGTATAGAGAAAGATTAAAAGACTGTCTCCCATCTAATTTTTCACCCAATCCTACTTTTTGATTTATGACATACATTAGTTAGTCACTGTCTTCTGATATAATAAAATGAATATAATAAAAAATATTAATAAATTTGTAATAAACAAAAATTAACTGAATGCTTAAAGAAACTGTAATAAGTTTTCAGACTGATATCATTTATAAATCTCTCATTATATTCTTTCGGTATTTACCGGTAGTTAAATTTGTGTGTCTTGTATTATAAGTTTATTCAATTATTATAATATAAAAAGGTGTGGAATTTTTATTTGCTGAATATTGTTTATCTAAAAGTAAAGCTATAAAACTATAATTCACTTATGACTTTTATTAATTAGTTCTTCAGATGTAATAAAATTTTATGTTCACTAACTTTGTATTTAACAGTTTATTCTCTTTGTAATAGTTTAATTTAGTAATATTTTCATTTGAATCCCTAACGGATGAAAGAACATTAATTGAAATATCAGTAACATTATTTTTAGCAAATAAAATTATTATTATTATTATTATTATTATTATAAAAATTACCCACTCATATAAATGAGCAGAAATATAATCTTGTGATTTAATCTTATAATACTGTATATAACAATGAAAAACACCTTTGAACTCATGTAAGAAATCCAAGAGGGAATTTAGAATGGCATCCATTACTATATTACAAGGCCATCTGCAAATTCTGTCTTTTGAAAGGAACTACAATTTCAATATAATTTTTATTCTTTAATTTTTAAATTATTAATAACAACAAATAATTTTGGCTGTTACAGACATCCAAAATTAGGTCTTTCTAAAGATACTCTATTTATAGAAATTGATACAGTAATTCAATTGAAAAAGGGACATCCAGCTAGCCAGTCATGTTTGACTATTAATAATATACTGATGCTACTTTTTAACTTCAACATCCATATGTATTATCCTTCCAAAATATGTTTATAGTCCTGCCATATGTCATTTTTAAGCAATAGCATATTGTTATGTACATTCCTTTGATTAATACTCTTCTATTAGTCAATGTAAATCAGAAACACCAAACTTTTTGAGTTGAGACCCATTAATGAATCATTTATATTTTATCAATCCCCAGTCATTTAATAATAATAATAATAATATATTCTAAGAATAGTATTACAGTGAGTTTAATCACAGTGAAAAGATGTTTTTCTTAATTTATATTGCAAAATGTTGATACATTTAATGAAGCTTTAAATGGAGTCCTCATTTAATGTAAATATCATTTAAAACTAAAAATGTTTCAAATATTTTTAACTTATTTTAATTTAAAAATTTATTTTTGAAAGCTTTTTTATTTGAATTCTTCTGTAAAAATAAAGCATATTAAAAATAAAAAAATATAAATAAATTATAATATATTAAATAAATTATATTATAACAATACAATAAAAAATAAGTGACTATAAAGTTTGGGGAGGAATATATTTCATCAATAATTAAAAAAATAATTTAAATATTAAAATATAATAAAATTCAAAATACAACTTAAAACTGCTATACCCTTTTAATATTATGATTAACTAAATAAAGCACTAATAGGCAGTTATGGGAAAGCACTAATAGGCAGTTATGGGAAAACACTTAATATTTAATGACAAACGTTTTTGGCTATTCAGCCATCTTAAGGTTTTTGTCTGATCGAATAAAAACCTGAAGATGGCTGAATAGGCTGAAAACGTTCATCATTAAATATTAAGTGTTTTCCCATAACTGCCTATTAGTGCTTTATTTACTTAATCATAATAATAAAATTCATTCTTTACTTCTTGATTTTATTTAATATAGAAAAAACCATAAATATTACGTATCAAGAGAAAATTTTATTACTCTAAACATTTTCAGTCTACTCATGAGATCACCTATACCTGTACTACTGATTTTCAGAAAAGTTTACACATGTTATAATGGTAAAACCAAGTGACAGTTGTTTGTCATTTATCTTAAAATTAATAAACAAACTTCATATGGTGAGGAAGTTAAAAGAATTTATATAAATGGACAACTATGGTAAAAAAATAAAAACTATAAATTTTAGGAATGTTAAAAGAATAAATATAGGAAAACATTATATGTTACAAAATGATGTATAGATAAATGAACAAAAAATTACAATAAAAAAAATGCACATATAATTTAGCATATTACTAAAATTTTTTCTGTCCAAGCAGCAGAAAACATTCATATCATAGGCAATCAAAAAGTAATCTCATTATTTATTCTATTATAATTTTTTGTTCATTTATTTATACATTGTTTCATAAGTTTTTCCCATATTATAAGCCTAATGATATCCTTTTAACATTTCTAAAATTCATAATTTTTATTTTTCATTACAATCTCCATTTCTATAAATCCTTTAAACTTTTACATAATTTATTTGTTCTGATCTCCTTTTATGTTTTTCTACAAATAACTTCTCCATCATGTGTAATCTATTTATCTTAAGTTCAAATTATGAACAACTGTCATTTAATATGAATAAACCTTTCTGCAATCAGTAGTAGAGATGGAAGATGATCTCACAAGTAGATCAAAAACATTTCTATAATAATAAAATTTTTTCATGAAAATGCTGTTTGTGATTTTTCTATAAAAAAAAAAAAATAATTTTTGGTTTTTCAAAAATGACTAATGTATGTTATAGTTATTTTATTTTTTTATATTTTATTAATAAAATCATTATTATTTTTTTTCTATTTCTAGAATTGGCTTAATATATATGAATGTAAGTAAAAACATTTAATTAGACCCCTTGGAGTCAGTAGTGAGCATTTTGGGGGTACCTGGATTAAACAAAAAATGGTTTTTGTCTAACAGGCATAAGAAAGAAAAAAATTTGCTGGTCATATATAGTTTATTTTTTTATTATTATAGTTTATATATTAAGATTTACTAATAATATAACTATAAATATGTATTAATTAATATTAATAAAGGCAATCTCTGACTTACATAAATGTATTAATAACCTTTTATATCAATATAATTATTTTCAATGTTAAATCTTTCTGATCTAGTAGTATTTTATAAAGTATGCTTCAACCAGGCTTCAACATACATAGATTCAATTTACATAAGGTTTTGCAAAAAATTCACTTACATAGGTCATGGACTATCTGTATACTTTTATAATAATGTAACATACATAAAGTTTATATTGCAGTAATTATATATATTTGAAATAGTAGACAACTATAAAACATTTCATTATAAATTTTAACCTGGATTCTAAAATAGAACTATAATTTGAATGCTATAATATTTTACTTGTAATTTTATGTTATATGCTAAGATGGCTATTCATAAACATTTCTGTATATTGTGTATTTTTAGGCTATTCAATCATTTTATCATGTATTTATAAAGTTTAAATTCAATAGTTCTAAAAGTCAAAACAACAGGATTTTCAAAAAATATAAAACTAAGATTATAAATATTATATAAAATCATTCTGACAGACAAATAGTGTCTTAATAAATAATAAATAAAACATAGGTTAATTGAAAACAATAAATAATGACTCATTTCTTATATAGTTATTGGGATATTACAATTTTTAAATGATATTTTAAATAGCTTTTAAAGTATATCATAAAAATATTAATAATAATAAAATCCATGAATTAAAAAAATGCTAGTGTACATTTTGCAAAAAAGAAGTCAAGAAAAGAAAATATAAAATGCAAAATAGCTGTAATTAAGAAAAGTCTTTTTAATAATTGAAACTAAAAGAGACATTATTGGCAAATTCCATGCAAGCAGCAAAATGTCATCTCCTTGTCACAAACTTTTAGATAATTCAATATTTTATTATTTCAGAGAAAGACTTTTTAGCAAAATAATAACTTGTAGAGACTTAGAATATTAAAAAACAATGCTTTTGTATGAATGAAAATAAAAATCTGATTGTTTATAATAAACTGTGAATATATTTGATTTTTTAAATTTGTAAAATGTACTGCTTTAAATTTTAGATTGAATAAAATATTCTCAAAAATTTGATCTATCAGAAAGATCAATTTTTAATTTATTATAGTGAAACATTCTAAACTTACAAAAAAAAAATATATCTTTACTTTAATAATAATAAAAATATTAAATAAAATGAAGAGTTAATTACATGTTGATAAAATTTTATATATGCGATTCAAAATTTTGCCATTCATATTATTTTCAGAATGTATGTATAGATTGAGGGTCTAAAAATATATTTATTAAAAATAACAATCATTATTGTAGCTAGGAGTTTCATTTGAATATTTATTATTAAGATTTAAGATGCTTAAATTTTTAAATTGTTTTTAAGAAAATACTATGTGAATAAATTAAAAAGAAAATTGTTTTTTTTACTTTAGAAAGTTTTCATGGTTTTCAACCTAAAAACTCTATCATCATAAATGCATCATAATACTTAATATTTATTTTTTTTTGTTAATTGAAATTGGTTTTGAATTTGCATTATAACAAACAATTTTTAAAACTAAGCCTAATGTGTTTTAAAATAAATTCACAAATTACTTGGCTTTATTTTTTTTTAATTATGAAACTTTTATAATAAATATATTCATATTCTATAAAAATTTTTGACTGTGATTTAATTCAAGGAAATAAACTATTTGGAAATTAAAAAACAGGAAAAATATTTTTACAGTATTATTATTATTATTATTTTAAAAAATTGTATTTGTTATGATAATATAGTGAAAAACCCTCTGCAGTTTCATTTAACTGTAGTTAATCACAGTCTGAAAATATTAAATAAAAAATTTAGATATACAGTAAAATTCATAATTTAAGCTCATTTCATCATATTATATGGGAAATGTGTCATCATAAGAAGAATAAAGGTAGATGAATACAGAACAATATTTTAGAGAGAGAGAATCACATTCATATATTTGTTTAATTTATAAATTTAAACTTTATCATAGATATATACTGTATGTACAGTATATAGTGTTCACTACTATCTGGAGTTTCAGTTATATGGAAAGAGGCTTGGAATGTATCTTTCATGGAATGGGAGTCCTATTGTATTTCATAAAAAATGAATGCACTCAAAAATCAATCAAAAATTCAAAGATTTAAATTAGTTGATCTTAATGCTATGCATATTATTTACTACTATTATTTACTACTATTATTTGAAATAAAACTGAAGGAAAATTGATGCAAATGCAAAAAATATTCCCATATTTAAATTTGATATGATATTTTATGTAGAATAGCATATAATAATTATCTTATCAATATTTAATCTTATTGCTTTAAATTATTTTGAATAATGTAATATATTAAAACTTTTATTCAAAAAATATCTATTTAATAAACTTCAAATAATATCTCTGACTGCTAAGAAATTATTTTATCATTTACTCAATCTTTTAAGAATTTCATTTTATTATATTGTATTTTCTAAGGGTTGTTATTGTCATTTTAATGTTTTATTACTATTATTTACATGCATAATTATGTTTAATAATGCTCCTAATATAATATGCTGGTTATTATAAGATGGATGGCAAATTTTTGGGTGCACAAAACTTAACAGATGTTATATTGTTTTTAATTAAATTAACATTCAGATCAGTGGACAAAGGATAGGTTTACAAAAATTTAGCTAATTTTGGCATACATTTGTAAAAATTTCATTATCCTTGTTACAAGATAAAGTTATATATTCAGTGCATCATAAATATAAATATTTGAACTTAAAATTATTTTTAGCATTAATAAATATCTATTTTGCTTTCAAAAATTAGGTGATTATGTGGAAAGCAGCAGACACATGATTGAATCCTAGGTTTTATTCATCACAAAGACAATTGTCAATGCACTGCTTATCAAAATATATAAATTTTCAGAGTTCTAAAGCAGGTTATAAACTAAAACAGCACACGTAACATCAAAAAACTGCTTAAACATTTTATTTGGAAGTGCTTTCAACCTTTTATAAAACCTTCATCAGCCATATATATATATATAATCAGAAAAATCCAATGAAGTTTGAATTTTCTGTATGAATGGCTAGTTGATAAGGACCTTAATAAGACTGAAAGCATTTCCAAATAATGTGTTTAAGTAGCTTTTTTATGTTATGTGCTGTTCTTCTAATTTAATCTGCTTTAGAGCTCTGAAAATTTGGAAAGTTTTATTTTTACAGAATTTAGCTAAAAATAAAAAATAGCATAAATTAGCTTATAAGTCCTATTTTCTCAAGTACACTGACTGATATCATTAGGAATATCCTGATTGATCTCTTTTTAATATTTTTTGGGTAAATTTAGCAATATAAAACCTCCAAATAATTATTTTTCTCTCTATTAATCCATTAAATCAAGGATTTATTCTAAATAAATATGAATATATTTGACAGTTGAAAGATCTATTAGTTTTTTGTAATATAATATTAAGTCATATTTTTGTTATTTTTATATAAAAAATTTCCTCTCTAAAACATGTCAGTGAACAGAATAAGAATAAAATAGAAAAATATCAATTATTTTATATATGATTAAATTAGTAATATGATACCTGAATAGATGATATTTTTTTTATAAAACAATTTGAGGGCTTGGCATGCATAGAAAAATTTAAGATATGCATTAGATATTAGAAAATATGTAGAACAAGACATAATCTTTGCATTAAGCAAATTCTATCAAATTAATGCCAGTTAATGATTAAAAATATTTCCAAAAGAAGACTTGATATAATGTCCTAAGCATCCAAAAACAGACTCTTCAAGGATGCAAATTCTCATGTCCTTGGTATGGAATGGATATTAAAGCTGTCATTTGTTGTACGTCCAAGCATACTATCTGTGGTCCAAGTCATGCTTAAGAAATTAAAGATTTAAAGCCAGATTAATAAACTAGGCAAGACAAATTAATAACTTATTAGCAATTATTTAATATTTATTTAAGTTTAATATAATTAATAATTGCTGAACTATAAAAGTTTTATCATTGAGAATACAGATAGTCCTCAACTTATGACAAGGATTCAGTTTTGAACCCCACTGTTGAAATGAAACAGTCAGAAATCAGAAATGTCCAAAATTTATGAAGTTCTCACTTCTAACATTTATTAGGACACTATATATTATCTTAATAAACATAAAGAACATAAAACTACAAGAATCAGACACAAAAATGCTTTCTGTTTATCCTATCGTTGAATCAGGGACTTGAACCCATTGAATTGCACTGACGAATCACACAGTTAACAGATTTCATAATCATTGTAAGTATGAGTATTCAGAAGTTGGAGTGGTCATAAATCAAGGACTACCTGAATTTATAATTTTGGAAATAATATTATAAATGATAAACTATTTTAGCAAATCAACAATAAATAAAACAATTATTATTAAAAGTTTTATATAGGAAATTAAATTAAATAGTATATTATCATTTTATAAGAAAGTTTAATTTATCATTATAAAACAATTTTCCATAACACTTACTTGTTGCACTGTTTATTTCTTTTGAAAATAAAAGTCTGTTCATCATAGAATTCTGTTTTTGTTTAACCAATTGTTTTGATATTCGAGCTCCATCATGTATGCTATAATCTATAAAAAAGCAATAAAACAATATTTTGAATACTATATATTTCAAAATTAAAACAATTTGAAATTTAATAAAAATATACATATCATTTCAATGTTTTCAGTTTATATCAATAATCAATTTTCTTATATACAAGTGGTCTTATACTTATAAGTGGGGTTATGATAGAGTTTTGATAATTCCATTATAGGTCATAAAAATCATAACTAAAAAAATGATCAACATTAGACATTAATTTACTACTACAATTCTATCTGGATGATTTTATCTGGACTACTACTATCTAGATGATTTTATCACCTTAGAGGATCTGATCTTTCATTGTCTACTATTAAAATTAATAGTAATAGTAGACAATGAAAGATCAGATCCTCCAAGGTGATAAAATAATCCAGATTTGAACCCAAATCTTCCAAAGTGATAAAATCTTCAGAATTGAGTTTGTGCTACAAGGTAGTAGAATCATCTGGAATTAAACCTACATTCTCCAAGAAAATTGCTTTACCAAACAGCAATCAGTAAATTAAATTTTTAATAATGTTTTCTAGCCAAATGCTATGAAAATAGCAAAATCCAGAATATTATAAGAGCAATCATAAGATCATATCATCATAAATTAAATGATTGTAAGTAGGGGAATATATGTATTAATATTTTACTTAATGGATATTAATAATCATTTCAACAAAATTATATATTTTCTTTAAAAAATTTTTAAAGCTTGAATTTTATTAAAGATAAAACTTTCATTTTAATAGGCATAGTTATTTTATAGATAAATAGAAATTATTGAATAAAAAAGAAATTTTTTCACATTAATAACTCTTTTCATTTATAATTAATTAAATATTAAATAGCAAACCATTCAGAAAGTAGCCACTGTTTTAGTAAAAGATATATAAAATGCTATATTGTTTATCAAAGTTATATTCATTCAATAAAA
Organism: Androctonus mauritanicus; assembly: GCA_011317285.2. Taxonomy (NCBI): domain Eukaryota; kingdom Metazoa; phylum Arthropoda; class Arachnida; order Scorpiones; family Buthidae; genus Androctonus; species Androctonus mauritanicus. The sequence continues at coordinate 5,181 of WUQG02307044.1, read as the reverse complement.
TAATTTCCCTTTATATCTACCATAATCTTTTATCTGTCAGCCAATTTATATTTATATTCCCCATCTTCAAAAAATTTTATATTTCATAGTAAAGAACTTCACAATTGGCATTTTAATCTGGTTGATTTCAATAATTTTTTCAGATAAATACTTTAGATATTTGTTTTCTTTATAATGTTTCTTATTTAATAATAATTTCTATTTAATCATATTTTTATAATCATTAAAGCAGTGTTATTAAAAACATTGCATTAGGTGAAAATTTGTAAAATGAATTCTATTAATTCTGATATAAAATTTTTGATTGGTTCTTAAATTCCAAAAAGTCATTGCCATTTTACTTACTAATGTAAAAATATTCCAAAAACATTTAAATAAATATAATAATGCATAATATAATAGTTTACAATAATTATTATCTATTTAGCATATTTCTTGCCATATGATTTTTGAATTTTTGGAGCTACTAAATATGTGGCAATTTCAAAGTTTAAGACTAATGTAGCAATAAATTTATTAATCATTGTGACTTTATATCATTATTTAAAAATCATAAAATTCATAAATTAAGGGATGCCTATAACTTGAAAAATAACTGTCATTTACAAATAAAAAAAATATATCAAAACTGAAGTAATTTTATTTTAAGAAGCAATTGAACAGAAATATCAAACCAATATCAAAATTATGCATATCACTTTATACAATTACAATGTATCAAATAGCAAAACAAAGATTCTCTTTTCTGATATTTCTTGATCTGATTGTTTACTCTTACTATCCTTGTTTCTCACTCCCAATATGTCAATTCAGATGCTCCTTGAATTATGAATTTAATCCATACACAAGTTTTCTTTGTAATTTAAAAAAAATCATCATAACTTATTACCAAAAAATATTGAAATCTTTGTATATATATTGTATTTTGTAACTGAACTAATTAAAAGTTTTTTTATTTCAGAGGTTAAATAAAAAGTTCTGATTATAAAATGAGTTTTTTGGTTAATCTTCACATCTTAAAATACTGCTATAATACATTAAATATCTCTGTAATTTTACATTATATTTATTGCTAGAGCATTCTAATATCATAATATTTAAAATTCTTGAAAAGTTCTTGAAATACAGTATACTTCCAATTAATTGGAGTAATCAGGAAATTAATTAACCCAGATAACTTGCAAAATACAGTAGAGTTTCTCTAATCTGACACATATGGGACTGGGGCATGTCGGATTTCAAGATTTGTTAGATTATTTTGAATGTTGAATGAAAAAAATGAATTTCACAAATGAATACACTCAGTTTATTAAGATTTTCCTGTAACTGCTCCTGCTGCTCAAATCTTCCATAAATCCCTCAATTTTATCCCAATTTTTCACTTTTTCTGATTTGTGGCATTATGTAAAGGTAAAGGCAAACAACAAACAGTGATATAGCAAAAACCACTATTTTACAATAAATAGTGTACTGAATACTGAATGTAAAAATTAGTCCAACTATAATGCCTGCACAATGAACAAATATGACTGACAATTTGTTTACATCAGTCTTTCTATCTCTCTCCCTACATAGACAAGTTGTGACAAGAAAATTTCACATGTGCAGCATGGCAATTTGCAGAGTGTTGGAATACTGAAAGTATCAGAATGGCAAAATGTTGGACTACAGAGACTCAAGTGTATTCCATAAAATCAAAATTATGGCCTATATGCATTTAAGATTAAAAAATAGATAAATTGCATTCATACATATATTCAAATATTCTATTATTTTTTGAAAAAGGAAACAAGAAATCAATTTATTTGCAGCAAGAAATTTTTATAATATTTGTAATTTTAATTTTGATCCCAAATTATTTAAAATATAATAAAGAAATGAATCTGGGGCATTTAAAAATCTTCCAGATAATGCATCTAAGATAAAACAGTGATAATTAAACATCACTTCTGGATTGTAAATTAATCCCACTTAATCCATTACCTGAATAATCTAACCTCAGATAATGTGAAGTACAAGCATACCTTACTTTGCTTTGCTTTTCAACACTTCTCAATTATATTCCATGTTTTTATTTTATATCTCAAAATAAAAATTATTTGGAAAATAATAATCAAAATAGGTATATAAAATATAAATTAATACATAAAAGGACCGGGCCTGGAGCCATCCCAAAACACTGAAGGTATGAAACTTGGAATTGAACTTGGATCTTTCAAGATGATATGCTAATGCTTTAAAATATAGCCATCTGGTCAAATTTTTTAGGCCTAGCACAATTGTTCATTTAATGAATAAGAGTATAAATATATTTTTAGGCTTTTATATATATTAGCAAATGAAAACAGGCTGTGATTTGCTTTATAGCAGTGGTTAGAATGTAACTGTCAATAATGAGCAATATCTGCATATTGTATTCTGAAATTTCAAAAAGAAATGATATGTTCATAAATATGAGAGTTTAAAATGCAAGTAGTAGTTATTCTATTAATCTGAAATTTATAATTTTTTTAAGAAATTCTGTTGAAAAATATTGATGGTAAATAAGACTTTAATGAAATAGAATATCTGATCAAAGAATTAATAATAATTTTAATAATTCAATCATACTGAATGAATTTCAATTTTCTGACAAAATTCTTATTTATTAATAGTCATATTAATAAATAAGTCAGTTTTCTACCTATTATTTATTTTATTAACTTAGTTTTGTAACATTCAGTTTGTATTCCTTTTCTCACAAGAAAATGAATTTTAGTCTTTATCAAATTATTTTTTTGTGCAGAAAATTTAACTTAAAAATTTTATTCTTTCAGAAAATTCTCTTGTCAGAGTGAAATTTATATTATTTCTCTTACTTAATCATCAGACTTTTATATCAACAATGATTTTTCCATTTTTAACAACATATTTTCTAATATTAAATTTTTAAAAACAGTTCATTTTCATTATATTATTATTTATTAACAATAATTGTTCTTGCTTTCATAGATATATTACATGTTCATGCGAAAATCAACTGCTTATTTATCAGTTTCTAAATTAAAAACAATTTCCAATATTTTTTTTTATAAATGGAACTATTCTTACTTGTTAGTCTTAGTTTTCATATTTGACTTTACAAATTAAAATTATTAAATTAGTTCTTTGCTGATTTTTTATCTTTTTAATTTAATTTTTATAATCAACTCATATTTGTGAACTCAAATAAAAATAAATTTTTGTTGATTACGAAAATAAAATTAATAAGATAAAAATCAGCAAAGAACTAATTTAATAATTTCTCATTAGAAATGCTGTTGATTTAATGATAGTGCTGAAATAATGATATCGAAAAGAAGCCACTGGATATAAAAAATATTGAATTAAGAAGTAATTAGATATTAAAGACTTCCAATAAAATATATATTTTATGAAATATAACCATCTACTGTTAACTGTAGAAATAATATATAATTTCATATTATATGGTTATTGAGTGAAAAAATACATATTTTATAATAATAAGAAATACATTATTATAATGTACATGTATTTACTCATTACTATATAATATATACATTTATATACTCATACATTAGTTAAATTTGACTTTCATAAAGTCTCAATTTAAATTTCTGGAATGGCTTATTTATATAAGTTTATGTCATTAATGAATATTACTTTTATATTCAAAAATCTGAAAATTTTTTAATACTTTATCTAAAATGTAGAATTACAGAAAATAAAACTTTCATGTATTTTAATTAATATTAAAGGTGTCCTTGAGTTATGAAATTAATTTGTATTGTAAGTTTTGTTTATAATTCAAAAATTGTTGACTCCAAAAGTACTAGAAGCATTTTATATATTGTATTCTGTGATATATTTCATAACTTGATCAATTAGAAATTTCTTATTTCACAAAATAAAATTAAATAACTGTACAATTTTACATTATATTTGTTGCTAGAACATTCTACTATCATAACATTTAAAATTCTCTTCTTAAAGATTTTTTTTGGAATTTTCTGAAATTTGAAAATGTGACATTCTTAAATATAAAATATTCATATGTTCATAAATATATGTTCATAAATATTCATATGTTCATAAATTATTCTTAATTTATATATAGATACTCAAATTTTTGAGTATCTATATATAAATTAAGAGCAATGATATCTATGTATATATATATATTTTTTTTTTTTTAAAATGACAGTAATTAAACAGAAAACATAACTAATCACATCTACAAACAATATTTTATAAAATGATTCATTTACAGTAGAATATAAAATATATAACAATAAAGTTGATTCAAAATAAATGAAAATATTTCTGCTGTATTAATTTTTTTTATTTTGAAAATTATGCATAAAACACATTTTTATTTATTTATCAGTTCTCCAATTTCCAATTATTATTATTATTATTTTCAGGAAGTTCTCTATCAATTAGCATTATTTAATAATTTATTTAAAAACATCTAGTATTTTAAACTGATTAATATGAACATTGACTTTATAGATAATTATTAGTAATAAATCTATTATAAAAAAGATACAAATTTTAATTTTTTATTTTATTAATTAAAAAATTTGTTTAAAATTAATATATCAAATTTACTATTTTTTAAAAAAACATATACTATGATACTATGTCTTAATAAGAAGGAAAAATTATCTTAAGAATTATATTAATTTTCTTACTTTGAAGCTGTCTGTGATTTTTAAACATATCAATAAGATTTATTATCTTAACATTTCCAATTTTTGTTGCCAATGAATAAACAGATTCACCATAATATGTTTTACAATTTATATCAGCACCCTGAAAAAGCAATTTAAATTTTTATATAAGAATAAAATAATAAAATTATCTATATAGAAATACTATAACAAAAATTATATAATTAAATATTATCAGTGTTTCAAGATGGCAAAAATTCTGGAAAAATCCTTGTTATATACAATAAGACATTTATATTCAAATCTCTGAAATAAATTTTTAATTATTCCAATTAATTTTGTTCCCATTTCTTTACATCCTTTTGCATTTTACAATTGTAAATAGTTTTTTTTTTTGCTAACAGATGACGCCACTTTCCACTCAGTGAGAGCACTAAGTGGTGGGGCGAAACAAGCCCTTCCACAGGCTGCCCACCCCTGCGGAGGGGTCAGCCGGATTGTGGAGGAC
>WUQG02306933.1:0-19240 GCA_011317285.2 Androctonus mauritanicus | reverse complement strand
TATATCATTTTAATCGCCTGAATGTCATCTACATCGTAGTGTAGTTTTTTTGAAGGAGATAATTTACACCCTGTATAGCAATTTTGTTTAAAAAATCTCACATAGTTTAAATTGATTTATTAAGCTCTTAAATTTTAAAATCTTAAGTTCATTTATATTATATTGGCATTCTTAAGAAGTATACTGTATTTAAAGTATTCATTACAAAACTGTATTGAAATGCCATATACTGTACTATATTGAACACAAAAATAAACAATTAAAAAATTAAATTATTCTTAAAGAGCTTGATTACTTGCATCCAATTATTAGGAAAAATCAAATAATTTAACACTGATTCTTAACAAAAGTGCATTAAAAGTATAAGAATCATCTTTGCAAAATAGCAAATCAAAAAGTTAATATAATGTCAATAAAAGTAATCATATTAGATACAATATTAAAACTTGATTATTTAAATAAACAATTACCATTATTACTAAATGCTTTTTTATTCTTGTTATTTAATGATAATTAAATGCTTAATTAAAAACTTTATTAAAAAGAAATATTTTTGAGACTCAAAATTCATTACCAAAGAGTGAATCATAATAATTATTTAACAACTTTGGCTATAAAAAATGAATAAAATAATAAATAATTCAATATATAATTGATTAGAGAGATTGTTTAAAAAATTAAATACTAATTATGAATTTATTATTCTTTCTAATTATAAATAGGATGACTAAATTTCCAAAAAGTAAACTGGGATATCCTATTATACTAGTTTTCCAATACTTCATTTTGTAAATAATGTGATGAAGAGTGCCTCGGCATATAACTGAAAAATATCTGTCACTTTTTGAGATTTCCAAATTAGTTCTATAAAAAATCTTTGAAAGCAAGATGTAATGGATTCAGTATGGTTATATTTAAAATTTTCTTTTGGTCTGATCCATAGAGAATGAAAAATATCCATATACAATTAATATCAAAATAAAAAAAGCCAAAAGACATGCCTCAAAATATAATAGCAATTTTTAAAGTATCTATGTATCAAAAACGATTGGTAAGATACAAAATGATAAATACACGAGCAAACATGAAGTTTTGTTTATGCACAAAATTAAAATCACACTGACTGAAGATATACAGGCAGATTCATAAAAAGAAAGATAGAGAACTTTCCAAAAAATTTTTTGGAATGCAGAGGCAATCTGTTTAAAACTGAGGACTTCTGATCATCCTAATTGTAGATGACTATTACAATGATTTTTTCATTTTCTTATTAAATCCATTGCATTACTAATATTCACACACACATTTCAAAAATACAATAAGCATACTTCATTCAGGAAAACATTTCAATTAAATGATCTTTTTATATATATCTTTAAAATCTTCTGGATTTGTTCACACTTCCAGGACAGTATAAAAGATCACTACTGGTTACAACTATAAAATTTTATTAAATTTAATGAGATTCTACAATATGAAGAATTCAGAAAATGTAATATTTATAATTAGAGATGTGTGAATTGTTTGAAACTCGAGTCAAATTTAAAAATAAAATTCAACTCAATTCAAAACAAAAATTAACTCAATTCTGCTCAAAAATTTCAAACTGCAGAATAATACATGTAATTTGGTATTTTTCGTAATTCAGTACTTTATAATCCAGCACATTAAAACAACTACTGTTAAATATTATATTTTGATGAAGAACATTTCGCAGGTTATGATTATAATATAATTTGCTATTATAGAAATATTTGTTGCTATTTTTTGCTATATTTAATAAAAAGTAAGAATATTTGAGTTAAATAGATCTTACAAGATATTTTACTTATTAAAATCATGTGTTGAATTTACCTCAATATTCACTATTAAAATGTTATACTAATGATAAATGATAATATGATGATAATGATAAAATCATGAAAAAATATGAATTTAAGTTATTAATAAATTAATAAGCAAGTTAGTGGTTAATAAGTTTATATATTAAACAAACAAAAACACACACACACAGCGGTGGATCTATATAAGGATTAACAGGACTTAAATCATGAGCACCTAATTTTTAGGAAGGTCCCAAGATGCAATGTAAAATATGTAATTGTTAAAGATGTGGATATCCATATCTGAGATTTCAGATATTTCCTCAAGCCCAAGCCCTCAGAAAGTTTGCTCCATCTTTGTAGAAACAGACACAAATACTGATAATTTTTTCTTGTACAGTATTGTGAAGATGCTATTTAGGTAAATTATTGTAATTCTTCATTATTAAAGATAAAACTCAAATACTGAAATTTATTAGAAAATATAACATGAAAATTTGTTTGCTCACAAATTTTTACTTATGTATTGATACTTTACTTGAAGCATTAATATTATTTGAAATTTATGTGTTTCATCAGTAAAAATAATTTCTTAAATTATATTTTTATTTTATAGGGATTCAATTTTTAAAAGAAACAAAAGAAAATACTGAAGAAAAATGGAATGAAGCTTTAATAGTAAATAAAATATTAGAAAATTATTTATATAATATTTTAACATTTATCATCAAAGTATAAAATTTAAGATAAAGCCAGTTATTATTTATAAAATAAGTAATAAGCTTTCTGATATTAACAAAAGTACATTATTTATTATACCCATTATTTTTTTGAGCATAACATACTTATAGTCATCCATTTATATGCAATAATTAGTTTAAAGGAATGACTTGTTAGTTTCAAACAATTTAACAAATTGATATTTTTGAAACTATAGTATATTATTTATTGCATATAGAATGAACAACACAACCCCATTCAAAGCTTTTTGTTTAACAATATATTCATTTTTATTATAATCATCACCAAGAAACATTTTATATTTTCTTATAAATCATGTTGTAACAGCATTGCATGTAGAAGTCCTCAAATTATGATGATAAGCATTTATTTTTGTTATAAAGATTGATCTTTTAAAACAAATTCTAATTTAATATTGATTTTAAATCTTTATTCTACTATATTTATATTTAGAATTTTATAAATAATACTAATAATGAAGTTTGTTTTGAAATTCCTTATTTAATTTTAAACAGCTAATCAGTAGAGTAAATATATGAATTTTTAAAGTCAGTTACATTTATATATGTCATATAACAAAGATGATATGACTTGTGGATATTATGAATATATATCCATCAAGACTTTAATCTTGGCATTGCTGTTAGTAATTCTTCATTTTTTCTGATTTATTATAATTATGCAGGCATATCTTGCTTTATGGCATTTTTTAATATGCTGCTTCTCAATTATATTCCATGTTTTATTTTATATATCAAAATTGAAAATTATCTGCAAAATAATATTTAGAATATATACCTGTATATAAAACAAATATAGCGTAGATAAGCTGGACTCAGAATAATCCTGAAAAACAAAGTGTGAAATTTGGAATCAAGCCTAGATCTTCCAAGGTGCTGTGTGAATACTTTAAATTGTAGCCACCTGGCCAAGTTTTTTAAGTTAGTACTATTGTGCACTTAATGAATAATAGTGTAAATATGGTTTTCGGCTTTTATATGCATTGGCATAAAAGTCTCAAACTGCCAGACTGCAAAGCAATTTTGTACAGTCCACAAAGATACTTTAGTTATTTATTTAAATACAAGTTACAGTTGGAAAATTATTACAATTTAATGTTAATAAAATAACAATGTAAAGTTTTAAAGCATACTGTACTCAATTTGTGCTGTGCTATCAGTAATTATTATATCCGTAAAATATTTTCCTTTCATTGTAACTTTGTTTAAAAATATTCAGCCCTTCATTTCCTTTCAAATTGTGCATTCAGCCCACACACAGTTTGAGTTTGAGACCACTGGCCTATAGTACCATGGAATAAGTAATTCTGTAGGATTAAATGATAGTTCTATACAAAATTATGGGGGATTGAAGTGACTATTAATAGCAAAATATTAATATATTTCCATGAAATTTGGTAGCAATTAGTTCAAAAGTTATTAATGGGGACAAACAGATGGACATGTTGCCTATTTTATGTTTCCTTTTTCTTTGTAAAATAAGCTAAAAATCAACATTATCTTAATAAAATCCATAATTGGTGAATTTTTATTTGACAGTTATATTAATAAAACTATTAAATATAAATAAATGTTTTTGTTCATATTTGAATTATGACTATATTTTGTCATTTTATTTAATTTTGCTAAATAATTTAAATAAGCAAATTATTTTATATCATTACTATCTCCAATATAGCTATAATAATAAAAGTAAATAGTTTTGTATATAGGTTTCCCCACTTTATGAAAGTAGTGTGTTCCTATGAAACTTTTTGTAAGTTAAAAAGGCATAAAGCAAAGAAACAGTTACTATTAATTTTTTATGGGAAAAATTTTTGAGCATTCCCAGACCCAAAAATAAATCTACCCAATAATACTACCATATCATATTCTTGCTTTTACTATAAATACACAGCCTATATAAAATAGAAATAATATATATACACTTTGGTTTCACTTACAGCATCCACTGAGAGAGATAAAGTAGCATGATGTTACTATCAGTTAAACTATTATATTTCACATGGGATGTACTATATCTGAGACAACTACTTTTAGAGACCACCACAGACTGGTCAGTATCTTTTGATGCATCAGCCAAGGTTGAAGGATAATATTCAACAGCCTAGAATTAGACACTCCTGAAAAAAATCTGAAGGTGTAGGATCTGGAATAGTAAGCTACTGCATCATCATGTGGTCATCTGATTGACTTATTTTTCATAAAAATAAAAATTCTCTTCAGATTTATTTAGCAAAACAGATACAAATTTAGATATTTTGTAAAAGCAGAATAGCATAAAGGAATGCTTCATAAAGCAGGGAAAACTTGTACATACCAAACAAAAACATTGATGCTTATTTCAAATTATTAAATTTCCATTATAAATTTTGACTATTTTAGAATTAGCATATAGATGGCTCCACACACACAATTAAATTATTAATTTATGACTTAATTTAGAATTTATAATTATTTTATTATCTGAAGAAGATAACTTCCTTAGCCCAAGATTGTGCAGGATTTTCAGGCAATGTCCTGACATCCTAACCACTAGATCACCAAGGTCATCTGACAAGCTGATTTTTCAGACTAGGGATGTTATAATATCAAACTTACTGGAAAATTTTATATTATAACATCCCTACAGTTTTGTTAATACTAGTATTAACAGAATTATGCATTATTTACAGATTGAAAGATAAAAAAAATTTTTTTTTGAAAGTAACTTATTTTATTGCTTAAAAATTGTCACATTTTTGTCCTCTATAGGCAGGTTGTAGTGATATAAGAAATAACTTCAAAAATCAATGATGATTTCAATTCAGTAAACTATAACCTTAATGATAATAAAGTTCTTTCAAACAAAAACAAATCATGCTGTAGAATAACTAATTTCAAAAAAAAAAAATTTTTTTTTGTGAAATATTTTATTCAGACTGAAAATAATTTTATAATGTAAAAAAATATTCATTAAGCAATATATATATTCATATTCTTAATTCATTATATCTGTAAATGAAAATAAATATTTCTTTAAAAAAAGATAAAAATCAAGACTTTACTAATTAACTTGATGTGTTTCATAATTCCCACTCTCTTGATGTAATTGTCTCAGTGGAATGAATTACTCTCAATGCTTTAGGGATGCATTGTTTCAGCTTAAGAAATCTTTCTATCATGCTAAAAAGTCTATTCCATCTTGTCTTGAAGTCTAGGATTAGTTTGAGTTCTTTCTTGTCAAAATGATCTTTTACAAAATCTTGGAGCTTCTTGTTTCTTAGTGGGGACTTCCAAAAACTTCAATAGATTCTTCTAAATTTATTTATTATAATACAGAAGCTGTTTTGAAGTAATGGAACACTGTTAGAACTGTGAAAAAATCTCAGCAAGATATTAATTAGAAAAAGGACTTTTTTTAATTCTTCATTTTCACTTGAACTTTCATTTGATGTGATGGTAGCTTTATCTTCTTCCTCTTCCTCCCTTTCTTCATTTTTACTGTCTTCTACTGATTCTTCGGATTCTTTACCAATATCCTTTTCATACTGGTCACTTTGCAATCTCTTTTTGTACAAAACCGAAAAAATAGCTAGATGCATTGAATGAGCTAAACACTAGAGGCTCAGGTAAGATTTCTTTTCGAAACTTTACAATAACTGAGGCACTGTCAGTTGTATGGACCTTTTTACTAATCAGTGTTTCAAAATAATTTATCAGTTCACACTTTTACTTATCATAGAAAATCTCACTATTTTACTCACAGACTGTCTCATAGTTGGAGGTAGCTTATTATATTTGTTTTTAGTCAAACTTGAATGAATTTGCTTGAAGCAATAGCACTGAAACTAAAGCCATCAAGGATGGCAAGTTTTGCAATTTCTTCCTTGATAGATTTTGGTTTTGGAGTGAGAAATAAGTTAATGCTTTTTGTCTTTTAACTGCTTCACCTTTATTTGAATCAAAGTCAGTAATCTTATGCACGGCTTTTAAATGAATAAACAGTCCAGTTATAGAACCTCCCCCACACTTCAGCACATTTTTACACTTTAAACACTCAGCTTTATCTTTTCTAAAAGGTAAAATAAAACATAAAAAAATAAAAATAATTCCAAGCATTTGATTTTTTTGACATTGTAAGAGTTCAAAATGCTAATTACTTTAAAAGAAAATAATATCTTTACAAAATTTAAATTGTGCCACTTGTTGCTGGAGACCAGTCAAATGAATAAAGACTAGTGTGTACCATACAGAAACAGGACATTACTGTCATCATGCAGGCACAGTAAGCTATCTTGCAGTTCCCAGTTGTGCTAAAACATTTTTATTCACCTGAAACTGTTTTTTAATTTCTCATAACAGAAAACTGTACTTTAACATTAACTTTTTTTATATTTGCCTAATTCTAGCTAATAAGGCTAGAATTAGGCAAATATAATGGGCGAATGAATTAGGCGAATAGGTTAAATATTAAACAATAAGTTTAATATTTAACCTATTCCTACAGGTACGATTACTGCAATGTTTTTATATATAACTTATATATATATATAATTGTGTGTGCGCATGCGTATAATATATAAGGAAATATAAGCATAAGAGCTCATTTCTAATACCATTATTGTCTCTCCGGTATTGATACTGATTTGTTATATTTGATACCAGTATAATACCAGTATTTCAATATCAGTATTCGGCCTTAGTTCAGACATTAATATAATGAATTTTAAAATTTTGAATCATAGACATCAGCCTTACCATTAGAAACATGCTTGACCATGCTTATCAAGCCACAGATCCATAATGGCACGAATATTAATTAAAATTTATTTGAAATAATTAAATTTTCATTATAAGCTTCAAGAATTTGTTTATTGTGTTAATTTTTAATTTATGATGCATAATCCCTACTTTGTTTATTTTTATAATAATAAATAATAGAATTTAAATTAAAACAATAAAAAATAAACTTAGTAAGTACACAGATATCACATATTTGTGTATCAGTAGAGATATAAAATCAATTCTTTGTTACACTGCTTTCAGCCAATATGTTTTGGATTGAAAACTTCTCGTATAATTGTAACAAAATACTGAGAAAAGTTTTACTGAATTTAATAGGATATTTCAATATGCATTTGCCAATGCAAATGTATATTGAAATATCCTAATTAAAAATCATCTTATTAAATCTATTAAATTGAAATACATTTTTCTTAAAGGAAATAGGAAATATCCTATTTCCTTTAAGAAAAATGAAACTTTTTTTTTTTAAATATAGTTTTAAATATTTAAATTTAAACTAAGCAACTATTTACTCATATTGTTTTGTATATTGTTAATTAAAAGAATGTAATGAAATTGTATTGAGAAAGAATTCATTAGAAAAAAAAAAAAGACAAGATCACTATAATGTGTATGGAGTGAATGCAAAAATATTAAAAAAAAAAAATAGAGGTCAGTAATGAAGAAATCTTTTTTGAATTTTGATAATACAAGAAATGTAATTTGACATTATTGTTGATAAATTATACTTTTATATTTACCTTAATTTTTTTATTTTACTGGTAATTTTTGATAGAAATATTTATTAGTAACTATTAAATTTTGTACCTTTTTGTTTTGTTTTTAATATTTTGTTAGTTATACAGGACGTTTTCAATCCAAAATATATTGGTTGAAAGCAAGTAACACAGAACTGATTCTACATCTCTACTGATACACAAATATGTGATATCTGTATATTTATCAAGTTTATCATTTTATTTTTTATTGTTTTAATTTAAAAATAGCATAAACATATTTTAATTTAAATCCTATTATAATAAAAAGAGACAACAAATTAAGGATTATGCATCATAAAAAATAACACAATAAACAGTCCTTGATGTTTATAATGGAAATTTAATAAATTTTCAAATACTCCTCACTTAATGATCAAAATTCTATTCCCAGGACTCGGACCAATTGATGGTAAGCAAGTAACTTGTTCCTATATATTTAGAACAAGTTACTTGTTTAAGTTCTTATGGCTGTAAAGTCATTCATATCTTTGAGCATAATTAAACATTTTTCATCATCAGATTTTTGGAAATACAAGTACAGGGAATTACATGCAATAGAAATCATGAGCAGCCCATATGGGCTAAAACTAAATTTTCTATTGAAAAATAGTCGTAAGCTCAGACATTAGTTCGAGCAGTCAGTAAACAGATAGGTCTTTAAGTGAGGAGTATCTGTAAATATATGCTGCTGTTAAACTTTTTAAGCCATATTTTGAGAGAGACATAAGGGGAAAAAGTTGTCTGTATTCTATTATTGTCAATTATATAAGAATATAAAAACAAATAAATTAATCTTTCCAGCTGAACTTTTAAATATAAATTGTTATTATATAAATATACTCAAGCTTCTTTTAAATAGAAAGAAAAATTTTTGAGAGAATCTAATTCTTTGATATTTTTGTAGATTATGGGTAATTACATAACTTGCATAGACTATATTCATTTTAAAAATTTAAGTTGATTATCAGACATTATATAATCTAAAATTAGATAATTATAATTTTGGTCATTTTAACTAATATTAGAGATGGGAAAAATCTATAACTTTATAATTATTCCCTATTTATAGTAAATGATACAAAAACATTGGTTTAACAATCGTTGTTGATTTAACTATATTTGGATTTAAACATTTTATTATATTTAGTTGTAGTATTATTTCTGAACTTTTTTCTAAAACTGAGACTGACACATAAGTATCATCTACACTGCATCAATATATTATTGTTAAACTCATAAATAATCCTAAAAAAAAAAAAAAAATGTGTCAGAATTGTATAAAAAGAATTTGTCGTAAAATTTTAATATTTCCTTTTATTCTGGTTTGTAGACATTCATTGCATTTAAAATAAAGGATGCAATAAATGATACAAAAATGATTTATTGCATCCTTAAATAATAAAAATATTTATTATTTATTGTGTACTCCATTTATTATTTAGAGTGAAATAATATTTTAGGATAAATGTCTGAATCCTTATATAAACAGTGCTTTTGAGAAGACCAGATTAATTTTCAAGCTATATCAATAATTAAGTACTATTATTCACTCTCCTTGTGATATATAAAATTTATGACAACCTCTGCAATTAAATCTAGTAAAAGATGGGAGATTTTGGATCTGTACTAAGATTTGAATGCTCACATTAGTAGGATTTATTTGAACTTTCCTCAATATTGACTAAGATTGGTGGAAAGTCAAGTTAAAACTGAAGATAATTAGGAAGTCATTTTTTTGCAATATCTTCTATGAAGTTGACACTTACTATCAATTCCTTTATTTATAAAGATAAACTCCATAGTCAGTTATTAAGAACAATTCATAAATTTATTTACAAATTATAATTAACCAAATTTTATACCCATTTTGCCAGGTTAGAGTTAGGCATTTCAATTTTATTAGCTATGTTGATCTTTATTTACTTTCTTCTTTTTTTATATAAATTCTTTTATGTTTTTGTATATCATTAATTTAAATTTAACAAAGTTTATCAATTTAATATTTCAATTAATCTACCTATCATTTTCTTATGCTTAACTAATATTCTTATAGAAAAAATATGTGCATTCTTTTGATGATCAAATGCTGGAGCAACACTGAAAAAATGCTTCTAGTATCAGAACATCTTAATGATTTTCAAATTATTCAATTTTCAAAAAAAAACATCTCTCAAGTACTTTAATATTCAGCAATACTAGTAATGATTGCGATTTGGGTAGCCTTATAAAAAGTGCTAGCATTTCCTCGGGATCAGTTTTTAAATCAACATTTCAAATAAAGACTAATTTTATTTTTATAGTAAAATGGCAATAAATCTGCTCTTTAAAAACATTAATAACAATTGTTATAGTTTTATTTTATGCTCAGCTGGATTCACCATATGGAAATATTTTAGCATTCTACTGAAATATTAGGATCAAATCATTTCAACATTTGAGTTTAAGGCTCCTCATTAATCCCTGTTTTCTGCAGTGCAGTGTTTCTCATCCAGAGTGTTGCAAAAATATTGATAATTTTATCACCATCAAAAATTTATATCCATTTTTTACAATCCTTCAAAAATGCAGTCATTTTAAGCATAAAGCCTATTATAAAATGTTATGTTCATAGAAAACAAGCTACAGTTTCTTAATAAAAAAAATTTTGAGATTTGAAAGTTTTATACAAATTCAATATCATCAAAATCTTCTCTAATAATTCATAATTATTGAAAAATATAATGTAAAGAAAAAATTTTATGATTTTAATCATCATTTTTTTTATTCCACATGCTGTAAAAAAATTTTATAATTAGCATTTTCTGTATGTACCATGATGTAGAAAAGATTGGGAAGCATTGCTCTACTGTCTGGCTGACTTATAGGCTGGATAGCCTGTGCTAAGCTTGAAATAGCCCCACATTTAATAATCAGTGAAGAAATTAAAAATAATAGCCTTATTTTGTGAAGCTAGAAAAAGACTGACTGAATTTTTAATCTTGGATTTTCAAGATTAAGAGTTGATGAAAGTGCTCTGTAGGAAAAATGGATCAATTGAATATGTAAGCTTCCTAAGTAATCCTGTAGAAGAGAAGCACTTATATGGGTTTATTTAGAATGCAGTTATTGTTATTGCTAAATGTCTTGAAAAAAAATCAGAAAATATAGTAGAAATAGATTCCTCAGAAAATTATATTTTTTAATGAAAAGTTATGCTATATGTTAAAAATTTTTCCCGTAATCTATTTATATAATTATACAACATAGATCTTATATTTTGCAGTTCAAATTATCTCTTATAGATTCCTGAAAAATGCATGTAATAAAATAATAATTATTATTATTATTTGATATACAACTGTGAGTAAGAGAGAAATAGAACTGAAAAGTGATTTCAATAAAATCTGACATAAACTCACTGCTTTTCTGGTTATCACAAAATTAATTTTCAAATGCATAAATTATTAATGCAGATTAAATTCTTTTCAAATTCTATAGAAGTATTCAATCTCAAATGAAAACATTATTTGTTAATCATATGATTTATATTTTTATTTGAGCTGTGATAATTAAAAATTATTACAACTCAAATGACCAAAATGAGCTCAACCAAACTCAAGAAATCATTGCCACAAAATATTAAATTGGTTATTAATATATTATCTTTTGTACTTTTAATATTTTATTATTATTTGTGTCATTAGTGTTTGAATGCACAAGTTGAATTGGATTTGAAAAGTTAGTTTGCACTTCTGAATTTTGAAATTTTTTCCCATTATACCTCTGCCCTTCTGTACTTTCTTGTATGTCTTCATGTTTGGATATCTGCATAAGTTTAGACAACAGAGGATGAAGAATTTTGTCATGCATATATTTTATAATAGTTTTAATTTATAAATATTTGCATATTGTAAGATATTAATTTCTGGAGCTGAAAATGAAAATTGTTCTTATCAAGACAACATTGTCAAAAAATAATTGAAAAAATAAACTGCATAATTTTGAGAATACAACTTGAGATTAGTGATCAAGGGGGGGTATATATCAAATAATTAAATAATACTATAATAAAAATATATTAAAACAGTCATTGTTAGCAAGGTAATAGTATTTAAAATTACTAATAATAATAATAATAATAATAATAATAATGTTGGTAGTTAAATTCTTGATAGCAAAATAATTCTTACTTATTTGCATTGATTATACAGACTACCGTAGAGTTCCAATTATCTGAGATAAAGTTGTCCAAGAGAATCTCTGATAAATTATTATATAGTTCTTAATTATCAAAGTTTTTGTATTATTAAACAAACTGAATTCCAAGAACTACCTATATATTCAAATCCAGAGTTTTTTCAAATATGAAGTATCAAAAAAAAATTGAAAATGTGAACATTGTTTAAGCACTTATTTATTGCAATTATTCATAAAAAGATATTTCAAACCAAATACATAGCTATACAATACAGTATGAGCTGGGTTTGTAGCAAAAACTCTGTAGTCTGCTTCAAAAATGGCCAACCAAGAAGCTGAAGTAGCATGCATGTTGGTTGCCATGGTTTCACTGGCAAATTATATGAATAATTTTCATTTATGAGTTGTGCCTAAGACATTTTTCACTATATAAAAGCTTACCCTAATCTTTTGTTGATGATGATGGCAAAAATAGAAATTTTTTAATATTTGTATGACATTATTAATTTCTTTGATTTTAAAGGTTATGTTTTCATTTCCTTAAATCATTGTTTAACCGTAGAGCTGCCAAAGCCGATCTAATCGGCTTGCAAATCTGCGCAGTAAAATTAATTTAATTAATTAATTAATTATTGATTACTTTACGATTTTTTTGCATTTTATAGATTAAAATCTGACAGATTTGATCAATATATTACGAAACTACATAATGTTCGGATTCTAATGATATATAATATTTATGTCAATCGATTTCTGTCGCGACGAATTAATAATTTATAAACTTACGTAAAAATTTACGTACATTGCATAAACAGTAGCCGTTCTGCGCAGGCAGTTCTACGGTTAATCAAACTATTGATTTTGTTAGTCTTAATTTTATCATGGTCAAACTGCAGTGCTAAGAATGGAACTGCTGATTTTAACATTATGTCTATGGGAAATTAAATCAAGATTTATGAGTTCTTACTTTATGAGTCCACTCGCAAAGGGAAATTACCTGTATTAACTTGATGTACATTGTTTTCAGTTTACATCTGCTTATTGAATATGAAAACATGTATTGTATAATTTAAATGTGAATAATTTATTACAGAAATTTAAAAAACATTAATACAAAGCAAATTATCATTTATCTCAATTAATTGGGATTCTACTATATCTTTTTTCTAACAAATTTATTTTGTATATCACTGACTTTATATAGAAACTAAATTTTATTAATAGCCTTATGCTAATAATATACATATCTCCCACTTAATTGTATTTTTTAAAATCTTTTGAATAATATGAAATAATGATTGATTATTGTTCTAAATCAGCAGTCCTAAAATGGAAGTGTTCAGGGACGAGCATTATTTTGCTAATCATGATTTATGTTCATTGTATTAGATGCATGTTTTTCTTTACTGATAAAAGTTTGGTGACTACTGTTCTAAATGAATAAAAACATATTTTTCTGCCAATAATCAAATTTCTTCTATATTAAAAAATACTAAATCTAACCAATGTAATTCCTTAAATAAGATGAATTAATAGTTTATAAAATAATAATGCATTTAAAATATTAATTTTATTATTATTAATTATAGAATTTTCAATATTTTTAAATTCAATTTTCAGAAAATTTAATCTGATATATTATTTATAAAAATAAATCAAAACATTTTTAAAAATTACAAACATAGAAGTAATAGTATAGGACAGAAATTTTATAATTTTTAAATAAAAATAAATCTACAATGATTTGCATGCCTATTACCAAAATACACTTAAATTCAAAATCAAATATGCATTCAGCCTTTTTATAACTATTATAAACTACTTATATAGTGTGGAGTAATTATGTGCAGAATATGGGGAATTGTACACAGTTGCTTCACATTAGAGTTGAAATGCAAATTACTTTTAATCACAGCAGATGTAGTGAATTTAGATAATATTTATGAAGATAAATAAAACTGTATTTCTATCTGGCCAATAGTAAAATGATATAACAGTATGATATGAGATTGACAAAGCTTACTTTTTATATTATATATAAAATAATATATTTAAATAAATATACCTGGCAGTAATATTCAGCTGGTATATATATACACCTATTGTAAAAACAGACAGATGAACAAACTTACCGTAATTAATATATTCTTTTATTCCATTTAGGAATGAAGAGTCTCAAAAAAAAAAAAAAAAAAAATGTCAATCTTTAAAAGATTTTGTAAATTGGATCCTTAAGAGTTTTTAACATGCAAAGCATTTATTTTAATGTTTTGAAATATTTTATTATTAGGCAATATAGATAAAAATTTCCAATCGGATTTAGGATTCTAGAAAGTTATGTTGAATTGTTTTTGAATGGTTTAAGTAAAGTGACCAGATGCCTGGTTTTTGAGTCTTTGTCCTGGCTTGTCCCATTTTTTACTTATTAACTAAATAGTTCATATTAAAAAAAAAAGATTAACTAAATTTAATTTTAAAAAATTAGCTTCTGGAGAATTCTCCTTCCCAACTTTTACTATACATAGAATATGGTCATCCTAATATAACCAATGTGTTTGGTTATATTAGGATGACCATGAATCAAGCTGAAGAAAAGGTAATAAATAATATATTATTTATGTTTCTTTATCTCTTCCTGCTTTATTTTTTGCAAAATTTTTATAATTACTTTTTTCATTGTTTTTTCTAAAAAAATTGTTTTGGATTTTGTTCAGTCCCACATGCTATACCCCCTATGCCCCCCAATATCTAGTGTGTCCCCTGGTTGAAGTTCAGAAAATCTGGTCACTTCAGGTTTAAGGCATGCGTTACCATTAAACAAGAAATACCAGTAATTTATAATGAGTTTTTGAAAGTTTTCATATCTGACATTTTTAATTTTTTCTCATTTCCTATTTAATTCTGATAATTGCAATAGTAACTTAATTTTATAATGATAATTTGATATTCAAATATCATAACAAAAATAACATATTTTTCAATATTATTTTAATATATTGAAATTGTTTATATTTAGATACCATGCACTGGGTCAAATTGCAGGGCAAGGATTCATAAATCCATCCTTTTCCCGTGGACACTGGATCATTTTCAGCGAGGATCTTTTCGGATTTCTCTGGTTGGATCTGTTATCACTCAGCATGTATCATAGAGTGCAAAATCTATGCACAACCTAATGTATATATGTATATTCATTTTTTAAGAATAATTTTTAAATATTGTTGGATATATCTGCAGGAAATGTTTTATTGGCATTTTTATTGAGTATAGTTTAACAACAGCCAGTTGCTATATGGAATGTTTATCAAACTATAAATAATGCAAAAGTTGAGTGCAATAATTTAGATACGATACATTTTTTTATTAATGCAATATCAGACAGTAGAATAAAAATATATATTTAGTAGCTTCCGAATTAAAAATCAGTTTAAAAGAAAATTTTCCTAAAGAAAGCTTTCAACAGAAAATTTATTTTTTAGATACAATAGTTTCAAAAATAAGCCAAAAGTTTCTTTAATGCCAAAGAATTAGCAGCATACACTAAAGTTTATATTTCTATATAAAACGCACAAATGTGGAAGTTTTAGTCATTTTATTTTGACTCAAAACCCCGATATTTTATTAAATATTTCATATTCTCCAAAGAACGAGTTTCTGTTCCTGTAAAAGAAGAATGCCTTTTATGTAAAATAAGAAAACATGCTCAATTTCCATTTTATTTTTTACCTTCATTTTTTGCTGTTAATTCTTTAGAATGATTTTAGTAATCTTGATGGAGAAAGAGATACCAGGCTTCCATTTTTTTTAAACAGAAAACAGTACAGTATATAGTATAATTATATAGAATAACAAATCCTTTTATGAATTTCCAAACATAGAACAAACATAGAATGGTCACTTATGTGCATATAATTATGGGTTCCTTAGAAAGCTTAATCAGCTAGACAAAAAGGAAAAAAAAAAGCAAATTGTTATCATAGTACAATTAAAATTTTATAAATTATGTAAATTTTTTTAGCTTAAGATAGTGTAAACAACTTTTTTACTTTGTAAAAATTTGTGTTTGTGCTCAAATTCTGTATAATTTTAGTTTTAAACTATTGTAATGTGATGTTATTAACCAAGTAAAATTTTGAAAATGGTTAAAAAAAAAAAAAAAAAGCAAGTACTTAAGATTGATGATTAAAAAAAACATGTATTGTTTGTATATAGATATAAGGCATTGATGTGTAACTTGAAGTGATGATAATGAAAATAAATATTTAATATTTGATGAATGTCTGTTCGATTTTTTTTCTTACGTTCTCGAGTACCAACCAGACGTTATTGAAGAACTTAATACCTAAAAAAAAAAAAGGTAGAGGGGCTAACTTCTGCGCGTCATCGATGACGCAACGTCTGGCACAACTGTTTTGGGATATATCTACCCCTTTCGATCGGAAGTCGATTAGGATTGCTTGTCTAGACGGTATTGTTAACCGAACCGTCTCATACGTGTTAAACATCGCAAATCAATGAGTTCAAAAAAAAATTTGCGAATTAAAACTGATTGAGATGAAAATTATATATATAATGCAATAATTTTGATCTCAGAATCGCCATTTTGTCTCGCTCCTGAGAATTGTATATGGTTTAACCAATTAGCATTAAAGTGAGCGCAAATGGAATTTCCCCCCCCTCTTACGATGACGACCATTAATCGAATTTATACTCGAAAAAGTTCAGAAAAATCGATTTAGAATCGGTTTGCATCAATCTAGACTTTTAAGCGCACAAATCCTATATAGAATTTTAATTAAAATTAACGCAACTAAATAACGGAGGGATTTAATTTGTGTTTAAAATCGTTCAGTTATGTTTTTTTTTTTTTTTTTTTTTTAAATTCTCTTCTGATGCACATTTATTTTTTTTATGCGTAAATCGGTCTAATAATCAGATTCTGTTGCTAAAGTAGTAAGATTTTTATGATTATCGATGTCGTTCCTTTAAGAGAAAATTGTAGAAACATACTTGAAAGAAGATAGCTCGCCGATAAATCGTTTTGCTAGAAAAATTGATTCGAATATCGCATTACACACTTTATTTTTCGACGAGTCCATACAAAATTCCCGTTACTAAAATATGATGTTACAGCTATTTTTGCTTGTTGCACTACTACGTCTCGAAAGTTTTACTAATCGCTCGACAGATGGCATTAGGTATCGTTTTGTGGAGAATTTTTTTGCGTGGCGAAAATTCCCGCGATATTTTTTTTTTTTTCCGAATACTGTGTATATAGTAAGCGATGTGTTTGTTTTAATGTTAATAAAATATTTAAGAGATTTTAAATTTTATTCCGGCACGTTTAATTTTTATAATTTCGCTAGCGAACGATAAATTATTCATTTTTATCGAATAAATTTTAAATGCTTAAAATATATTTAATAATAGTAACAGAGATACGCTCTCGCTCTTTCTATGTAACGTAAACAAAATTACTAAAATTTTAAATTGTGTTATAAATAAAAAAGTTTTCCGAATATTTAAAAATTCAGTAGATATAAAAAATATATAAAGAATTTTCTTCCTTTTCCCCGTTGCGTTAAAAGACATAGCTACTTTAAACGCGTGAGTAAATATATAATAATAATAATAATAATAATATGCGATTTTTTTTTATCGTGAAAATGATTAACTCGCTAGAGATTTCTCGTTACTTGAGAGTTTGAAGATAGGACAGATGCGATAAATCGCGTTCGAGTCAGAATAGCCGAAATGCGGCATAACGCAGTTTAAAGTCTCGCTGTAAAGCAGCAGTTAATTATGGTGAGGCCTTGTGTAAGGTAGCCATTAGTGAGTTTGTTACGAAGGAAGCACGCTTATTGAGCTATTTTCACTTTTAATTCTATCGGCGATACAAATACGCTTTCAGTGATTCTGATAATGGCGAAATACGCTACCTGCTAAACAATTTCTTTTGAAGATACCGTGTCCATAATGAAACTTTCGCTCATCCATCTATAAATCAGTTACGGGTGATATACGGGCTTGCTTTTACTGTATAAAAACATTTTATCATGCTTCTTCTACTGAGATAAACTACTGTTTTGTGTAACTTAATAGTAGTGATGCATCTTTAAAAAAAAAGTGTAGAAATGTCCTGATATTCAGACTCGACGTCGAAGAAAACTTCGTTATTTGTTTACAAAATTATTTATTCATTCATATTTCCTGGAAGTCAAATCAAATTATGAATAATTCCTGTTTATGGTCAAATGTTTGTCGATATAAAACAGGAAAGGAAATTATTATTGATCCGAAATGTGGTCTAAATTCTAAGAAAACAAGGAGGTTACGTTCTCGGAATCTAAGTTGATTATGTTCTTTTGAATAATCATAAAAACTTACCATATTCATAAAAAGTTATCTTTTAGGTCAACATTTGCACTTTTAATGCATTTAAAGGCGTAAAAATAGATTTTTAAACGAAATTTCTATGTGCGCGCTTATTTAAGAGCACTGTTTTAAGTTTTACCAAAAGTTCCGTGTTAAAGTTACCAGAATTTTTCTAATTCTTCTTTTAAAAAAGTCAAATGTATGCATACTTTAGCGCATTTTATAGTTCGACAGGTGGGCTACGTTAATGAAGATTCGGAAAATTATCTCGTAGATCAAAAGTGTGTGTTTACATATTTCATCGCACGATAAACTGGATCATTATTTTCTCATCCATATAGATCAAAATAATGAAAACATCCAAGTAACATTGCATGCAATCGATCATTGAAAGAACACAAATAGGAGTCTTGTATCTCGGTTGGTGTGACAAATCATCTTATAATGAAGTTACAAACACCATCCGGATAAGATCTGTAGGTGGTGTCATCCAATGATATTTGTATTCCAGTGGTTGCTGTCACAAGAATAACGCTAAGACATGGCACACCCTGTCTCG
>WUQG02306822.1:0-19241 GCA_011317285.2 Androctonus mauritanicus | reverse complement strand
GACTTTACAATCGAAACTACTTCCTCTAATGCAGCCCCTACGGTAAATGTCAAAACCTTTTTGTCATAGACTGTACAAAGGTCCATTGTTAATGTTTCTGACTTTAAAATTGATTATAGTAGGCCTATAGAATTTAATGTTTAAAAATTTTCCAAATAAAGCATGTAAAGCATTATTACTGTTTTCTTTTATTTTTCATCAGTGATTCTTTTTCAAATTCACATTCGCTTTTTCTTATTCTCTCACAGAGCATTTTTCATTCTAGTAAGCAACTGTTTAAAAACAAATATCAGTAGAAAATGCAGCTGAAATGATGATTCAGATAATTCTCTGGCATCCTGTTTATTTATATGGAATATTTAACAATTGATCAGATTTCGAGAAGCACATTTCAATCGTTAATAATTGTCGCCTAAGAGCACAGAAATCGTATATCTCCGACCAACTTTTTATTATAAAATAGCAGATTGTTTTATTTTTATATAAAGCCACTTCAACTCAGATTTGTATAGGATCTATATATTTTTTGTTTGATTTATTTATGAGTTTATAATTTTGTTTACATACAATGCCACTTTCTCATTGTTCTAATTCAGCCAAAACTGTATTCCGATTGAAGTTTCAGAGAGATTCCGCTAGTTTTATACCTCTTATAAGATAGAAAGCAGCATAAAATCCAAAAAAAGGAACCATTGATTCGCGATTTTTAATGACCGAAGAGATTAAATTTTATGATTTTTTTCAACTATATTTTGATCATACAACACGAATTTCTTTTTTTCTTCCTGTGCTTCTTATGAATATTTTTAAATTTCGAAGTTCATTTTCGAACAGTCGTTGGATGGAAGATCGTTATTAAACGTGATTACAGTTTAAAAATTTAAACAGAAATGGATTCTCAATCAAGAAAAAGTTGGATTAAAGACCCAGTCAACGATGTAGCTAACTGGTTGATAATGAATCCGGGAGTAAAAAATCGTAATTTGGACGAAACGATAATGGAATATCTGCATTATCATCCCGATCTCCTGGAACAATTCGTTTTAGAAAATGTAACGGTGAAAAAAGTCAAAAAGTGGATAAGAGCCAAAGAAGAAGAGTATAAACATCAAATAGTTCGTCAAGAAATCCCGTCTCCCTTAGTTTTGACAGAAAACATACTCGAACTCATTAAAAATGGGGAAACTAAAAGACTTCTGCTGAAATTTTCCATAGTTCTTCAAGAAGCCATAAAAGCCGATGATGCTCAAGTTCATCTAACTAACGCCGATATATCCGAAATAGAAGTCAGTGCTAATGTCAAAATCGAGAAGTACAAAAACAGAAAGATAATTAAATTGCGTTTATGCTCCAGTTATCCGTATCAGAACTGCATCATTACTTTGAAGAGACTCGGTAATAGTTTACCTTTCTCACTAATCGATTTAGACGTAGCTTTATTTCTAACTAACTCTTTAGCTACTTGTTTCTTCCTATACGAATCTACTTGCGAAAATATAAGAAATAAAGTATTAAAAGAACTCTTTCCGCATTTAAGAGCTCTGTTAATAGATTCTAATTTGTCCAGAAAAGTCATAATTAAAATATTATTCAAAACTCGAAGTCTTTTATCTGCTGATAGAGCCAATTTGTATATATATAACGAAAAAAAGAACGAATTAATGGCTGAATATTTCGATTCTGGACACAACTTTGTCACGTCCGAAATCAAGTGTTCTCTGAATGAAGCATTCTGCGGTCTGGCCGCAAACGAAGCAAAACTGATAAACATCAAAGATGGCGGCAGCAATAATATATTCTTAACAGAAATGAAAAGGATTACCGGTATTGATATCAAAAATATCATATGTTGCCCTGCCAAATCTGATGGAAAATTATTCGGCGTTTTGCAAGTACTCAGAGGAACATCTCCATCCTTTAATGCGACGGACGAAGCAATCGTGGAATGCATGGCTATTTACTGTTCTTTAGTACTGTATTTAGCTAAAACACACAAGGAGATACTGATTAAGGACAATAAAATGGATATCAATAGAGAAATGCTTAAATATCACATTCAACCCTCCGAAGAAGAAGTAGAAGGATTGAAATGCAATCCGTTTTTGGAATGTCAGCCACCCGAAATAGAAACCATTAATTTTCCGTTTATAAATTACACGGAAAAAGATATTCCCAGACTGTTTGTTTACATCTCTAGAAACATATTAGACAATCAAATATTTCCTATAGATAAATTATCCAATTTCATATTGACCGTCGTGCATAGTTATCGAAACGTTGCGTATCATAACATTTTTCACGCCTTCAACGTCGCCCATTGTTTATATTTAATGATTAAAGACGTAAAAGACAAGTTTTCGATTTTGGAGATGAAAGCGTTTTTGATTGCTTCCATTTGTCACGATTTAGACCATAGGGGATTTAACAACGATTTTCAGATCGTCACCAATTCTCCTCTGGCCTCTCTGTACGTAAATTCTATTATGGAGAGGCACCACTATCAAATGACTTTAAATATATTGCAAGAGAGCGAAAACGATGTCTTCTGCGATCTTTCTGCGGATGAACGTCAAGTAGTTTTGGAGGAAATGAAAACTTTGATAATAGCTACCGATTTAGCTTTATTTAGCCACAACATAAATAACCTTCAGTACCTAATCGAAAATGGAAAGTTTGATATAAAAAATGATACGCATCGAAAATGTCTGAAGAAAGTTATGATGAACGGTGGAGACGTGTCAGCAGTGTGTAAACCGTGGCACATTCAACTGGCTATTGTAAAAGATCTATATAAAGAATTATATGCTCAAGGAGACATTGAAAAGAAAATGGGTTTGAAACCGAACTTGTTAATGGACAGAGATTTGCAAGATCGAATTCCCGAAGATCAGATTAATTTTATTAATTACGTGTGTTTACCCTGCTACAAACTTATATCAAATTGTTTACCGCATACTCAATTCATCCTTTCTGCTTGCAAAAAAACTGTCAAAAGTTGGAAAGATGTCTATCCGTTTCAAGAACCTATCCGTATTTAGATCTAATGAAAAGTTATAAAAGATTTTAATTAATTCAATGTTAATTAAAAAAATTAATATACATGTAAGCATTGTACTGTATTTATGTTTACAATTAAAAAAAATTCATAATATTGAAAATTTGAAAAATTAAATTTTATTGTGCAACTAACAGATTTTTAGAATGCAATAAATAAAGATCTCTAATTTATATCTTAGAAATTATTGTGTGTTTATTTTCTGAGTAGCTTCATTTTTTTCCATGCCCTTTTTCAATCAATAAGATTACTAAGAGACCGGGTCAGGAGTGTGGGGGCAGCCCGTGGTTGGCCACGGGCTGCACCCACACTCCTGAGTGAGGCCGGATGAAGAAAGGCAGGGATTGCCGTGCCGGGCCCGAAATCCTGAAGAAACTTTTCGCAAGATGCCAGACCGGGATAAATCTCAAATCCGGCATCTTACAAAAAACTTTCATCAGATCCGGCATCTAATTCTGGAATCTTACGAATCCGGAATCTCAGATATGGCACCTTACAAATTCTTCAAACTTATTATTATTATTATTAAAAGGTCCGGCACGAATAAGTTTCAAACAAGAATTGGATGATGCAGGATCCATCGCAACGTTGCGGGCTGTGCGAACGTTGCAAACAATAGGTCTGTTTCAGAGCGAACGTTGCGATGGATCGCAACGTTTGCCCTGAACAGACCGATTGTTGTAGAATGTAAACAATTGGAATTGCAACTGGATTTGAAAGTTTAGGTATAGTCATTTCAATATTGCTTTGTCTAAGAAGCAGCCACTACATACTGCTTATAGAAAACTGTTTAAAAGATAATGTAATGAGTTTGCTATATATGATCTAAAGTATTTATAAATGATAACCTTTTTTTCACAAAAATGCTTTTTCTTTTCAAATTTTATATATATCTGAAATAACTAAAGTCTAAAATATATCACTTTCTGCAGTAATTTACTAATTAAAAAATACAGTAGTTCAAGTAATTTTCACCAGAAATACTTCATAAGAAGTTTTCATGTCATCTTTCATAATAGTAATAATGCATTTGAAATATATAAAGCATTTGTTACAAAAAAAAAAAAAAAAAAGATATTTAGAGATTTTTAAAGATTCATCTAATTATCTGAAAATGCAAATAGGTAGATATTGAAGATTTATCTATCATTTTCTAAATTTTTTTTTCTCGTTTCCTATGAATATTTAATATATCAATATTTACAATAAAAGTGATCAATTAAAATATAGAAAATTTAATCATCTGAAAATTTTAAGTACTTTCAAACTTTTAATTTTTTCCAGATTGAGGGCTAGTAAAGTGTTACTGCATTCCTAGTTCAATATTCAAATACATGATTCTTTTTTTGTATATTAAAATTAATAAGAACACTATATGCATTAATTCTGTGTTAAAATACTATTGTATTTTAACACAGAATAATTATGTAATAATTAATATTATTTGTCTTTATTATTATTTTAACAAGACAGAAATAATCCTACATTTTTTTTTGTCATGCATTGAAAGAAATGATTCTTTAAAATGTCTAGTAAATGAAATTATAAAATATCACAATTCAATTCTTTATTAATGATTTCAAAGATACTGTTGTATAATAAATAGGATTTTTTTTAATTAATGACATAATAATTATTTAAATATTATACATAATTCTAGTATATATTATTGAAAAATACAAGCTTAAAATAACTGTTAATCCCTATAATCCGAAAGTAATGATTTAAAGCACAAACATGCAGTAACAGAAATTTATATAAACTTATGATATATGTATATAATAACATATATGATAAGTTTATACATACATCATATGTACGTAGAAACATATGATATAACATATATGATGATACATATGTATTGTTACTACTAATGTTTTAATTTAGCATATTTGTTTACTTATAACATATGTAAGATTTGTAACATGATACCAATGGTGCATATTGTCATTCGAAATTTTGTATGACAAACGTTTTTTCTGTAGAACCTGAAGATGGCATTCTAGCCGAAAGCGCTTGTTTTTTGAACATTAAAGTTTATATGAATTTCCCGTTACTGCATGTTTGTGCTTTAAATCATTATTTCATATTATTGAAACTTAATCTTGTAAAACATAGTTCAAATTATCAGTCCAAAAACCAAAATAAAGATAATAAGCACTTTATGAGAATAAACTATAATATAGAAACATTTTAGCTTTATCTCAGCTGAAATACACCAATTATATTAAACAAAAAATTAGAAAAATTCTTAATATTTCAACATTTTCATTCTAATTAATTTAAAATAAATAAACAACAATTAATGGTAAATACAGTTGGTTCCCTACTTAGACAATTAATTCATCCCAAAAATTTCTACATAAGTTGAAAACTACATAATTCCAGCAATGTTTAAATTTGATATATAAAAATGCATGCATTGATAAATGGAAAAATTAAATAAAAGTTATGAATATATTTTATGTACAGATAAAAATGTTTAAGACCATAAGTGACAATTATGAAAAAATAAATAAATTGTTTAATGAATTTTTTACTTACATTTTATGGAAATTCAACACAAATAAAAAAATTTACCCATCTGCACATCTTTGAATCTGTGTAAGTTGGATATTTACTGCATACATTTAAAATTAAAGAATAAATTAAAAGATAAACCAATAAATTCTATTTCTGACATTAATACAATAATTTCTCATTCCAATTTTCAGATAATTTTAGTTATCTGATTACTTGATTCATTATTCCCTGAATAAAATAGTATTTTGTCATTTAGATAGGACTAACTTTCATATTTAAATCTGTTAATAAAGTTTTAGCACTTTAAAAATTTCATCTCAACACAATTTTGTCCAACATTAGTCATATGTACAATTATTTTATTTAAAACTTTTTACATAAATCGAATTTGATAATTTCTATAAAAATGATCTCATGTCTTTAAAAACAACATTTTTTTTTTTTTTTTTTGAGATCAATTATTAGAGAATTGATTATTCATATTTATATTCAACATAAGGTAATATTTTATGTTGTGAAATGCAATCTGAAAAATAATAAAAAAAAAGTTAGAATTTATATACATATATATTTACATATGATTAGGAATATATTTTCATGAAAAACTTGTACACTGAATCCAATTTTTATATAATCAAATATCATTAAAATTTCAGTAACAATATAATACCAATACTAATGTAAAATATTTAATAAATAATATTTTATACTTTTATTAATTAAATTATTAAATGCAGTAAATAAACAAATTTATTTCAATAAATAAAATATGAGGGATAGTCTGAAAATAAGCTCACATATATATATATATATAATTTTTTATTGGGGTAAAGTATACCATATGCTAGTACAGGCATCCTTTCTCTAACAATATGTGGTGACTTGAGCTTATATTATTACACATGAACAGTAATAATTAGAAGTGATCAAGTGTTATGCAGAACATGCCCACCTGCAATACTTTGGGAGACAATAATGAACAGAAGTGTGTTGTAGACAAGAACAAAGGCAGCTGTCCACTATAAATGAGCAAGTGGCACAACCATTTCATATTCCTTGATGACAACCTGAGCTGTCATATGGTGGCAGCAACAGCACACAATACTGTCAAAGTTGGGAACCCTTGATCATCCCCTTATAATCCTAATTTTCTTCTTCCAGATTTGAAGATGATATTGAGTCAGCAGCATTTCATCAGCAATGAAGAAATGAATCAAGCTGTTTAAACTTATACAACGCATGAACTTTTATGAGGAGGCTTCTTCAACCTTGTTAAGTGATGCAATAAGTGTATCAATATCGGTAGGAACTATGTTGAAATATAATACATTATGGATAGGAAGAGAGATTCTTGCATTTATTCTTCAGAATAAAAATTCCTGTCAATAGTAGGTTGTGAACTTATTTTTGGACTATTCCTTATAATACAGCAGGTGTTTATTTAATGTCTGGCTTAGATTCCTGAAAATATTATTTCAATTAAAATTATGATTAAGTGAAACCAAAATCCCCACTGAATTAGTAGTATAAATCAGAGTTATGTTCTGGTATAGAAGAGATATTTGGTAATGTTTTTCATCTAAACATTACCAAAACAATTACAATTTTCATTATAATTCAATAATGAAATGAAGCAAAATTATATATCATACTTTATGGGTAAATAAAATTATTTCTGATAGATGGCTTAGAATTCAGAGGTGCTATGTTCATGATTAGTATTTATGCCAGTTCTCATTTATTAAACAGCTATGCCACTCAAGGCATATCAGATATAACCTTGAGTGGCATAGCTAATAATGTAATTAAAATGAGATTATAAAATACGATATAGTAATGTGATTAAAACAATTTAATTTTACAGATACAGTAGTACAGATACAATTTAAAAATCAATCTCAGATAGTGAAAAATTGCTCGATTTTGGTTTGCTTGGAATTTACTATGACTAATCTTTCAATAGTATTCTTAAAATTGTAAAACTGACTGCAACTGAACTTATGAATAATCTAAGCAAAGGGATCTTAATCTCAAAGAGAAACAAGAAACGTTGGTCATACTCGACCAACACTTTTGTTTCTCTTTGAGACTAATATTCCTTCACTTAGACATGATAACTGTATAACTACTTTTGCACTACCGAAAAAACCTGCTCTTATTTCGTCTTTGTCGGTCAACCCTGATTCAATTGCGATTAAAGTGATTATTAAATATAATTACAGAATTGGCAACAAAACAGTATTTTCACTCTGATTCCTGAAAATTTTATTGCTGATAATTATATTTAATAATCACTGCTTTTATTGTTTTACAATCTCCCATTTTCCATGAGTCAGATGGACTGGTTGAACACCTGCAGTTCAAATACTGAAGAACTGGTGAATTTTGAATTAAAAATTTGATTAGAAAAGCGATTTTTGTTTTTGTACCTGCAATGAATGATTTTTATAAGCGGCGACGTTGATTTTATTAACCGGCGATTTTTCAATTGTATTGCATTGATTTGAATCTGTTCCTAACGATTTGATTGCATAAAGCAGCTGATTTTATTAAGCAGTGATTTTATAAAGCAGTGGGCACTGTATTTCATAAGTAGACCAATTAACAGTTTCTTATTTCACAGATTTTAATAAAAAGTTTTGAATATAAAGTGACGAATTTTTGGTGTAATTGTCACTATCTTGAAATATTGCCAGATGTTAACTGTAATTTTGTAACATTATGTTGGTTGCTAGAGCATTTTGCTATCATATTACTTAAAATTACTGAAGTTTTTGAAATTTTGTGAAATTTGAAAATAAAATTTTATGTTCTTTAAGTACAAATGTTAATAATTAAAGGAATACTGTATTATTATTTTTAAATCTAAATAGAGTACAATTTACATATTCAACAATGATACATGCAGAGTTCAATAGTTGCAAAGTTAAATTTTGAAACAGAAAATGCATATTAATAGTTTGTAACTATGCATTTTAATCCCCTTTTTTAGGCATTAATATTAATTCCTAAAAAAGGTGATAAAAAATTCTAAAAACATTATCAGTTGGTAAATTATAAATATATTTTATCTGCTGAAAATATTATTTTTACTTACGATTTGATAAAATAAATAAAAAACACATTGCTAAGATTCATTATTATATTATATTTGGTTATTATACTAAATTATAAATATGAATACTCAGTGAAATAATACGCAAGTTTGAAATCTCATTAGTGAGGAAGTACAATATTTCATAAAACCTAATATTTTTTTCAATACTAATTTTTAAAAAGTTAATTGGAATTACTTTACAGAGCAGCACAATAAGAATTTAAATTTATTAAATTAATTATAGCAGAGATATCATCATCATCATCATCAAATTTACATATATTGAATGTGTAAATATAGCTATATAAGGATACTTGATAATAATAGAGTTGTGTGCATTATTTTGAAAATAATTAAAAAATTTTTAAAAATATTCTAGTATATTTTTTTAAAATAAATATTTACCAATGACTGAATTTGAATCAGTTCCAAAAGCACAAATACAATAAGCTCCACCAGGCACTTGAAAACGAGAAAAACTCCATTTGGAACTAAAGTATTTTGGTAAAAATGATGCAGATGCTAAGCTATATATATATGTATTAAAAAAAGTGAAGTGAGAATCATCATAAAACTTTATATTTAAAAATAAATACAATTATATCTTTTCAACATTAATCTTATTTTTACAAGTATTTATAATTAAAAGCCCTTCATATTTGATAAAAATTAAAATCTTAAAATTCCATATCAATATTTATCAATCTTTGAAAAAAAGATAAATTACAACCAATAATTTATAAATAATCAATTCAACTTCTTAATGAGATATCTAATATCAACATGGACATAGTGTGTTCATGAATAAAGAATCTTTATTTAAGGCTTTATAAAATATCACCCAATAATCTATGCTACAAAACTTTGCAGAAATACATTCTGTGTCATGCAGAAGCAATATTTGAGAAAAAAGTTGTTCCGAAATTACATGGGGCATTGTATGATATACTGAATGTAGTTGTAGCTATTTTCGTTTGTGTGTAAGAAGAAAAAAAATGTAAAACATAAATAACACATTTTTATTCACTTTCCCTTATTCATAGGCTGTATTTATCCAATGTGTTGTCCTTCCTAATGCCACAAACCGCATCCTTTACACAAATGTGTTCAATGGTAGAATGCAGCTGATTGGGACTGATGTTGTGCAAATGCTACATTATGCTGTATTTCAGTACTAGCAAGTTATCAGGATCCCAATAAACTGTCTTTCAGAAATCCTTAGAGCCAGAAGTCACAGGAGATCAGATTAGGTAAACAAGCATTCATGCAGTGGGGAAATACATGTCTGATCAATCCTGTTTCTGCAAAATATTTTCAAAGAATCTGCTGTACAGATCAGGTAAATATGTGGAGGAGCCTCATCCTGCACGAAATTACCAAATCCATACACAAAGCTCTGCCATAGCTATGATACAATAAAATTGTTTATCATATCACAATCTCTCTTGAAATAACTGAACAAGTCACAAGATCTAATTGGCAAATGTCCTCAAGGAAGAATAGTCTCATGATAAATGAAACTGTAAACCTGCACCAGACAAATTTTGGATGAATACAAAGGAACTTGTTGGATTGCACGCAGTTTTGTATAGTTCATACTCAACAATTATGGGTATTCACAGTTCCATTTAAGTGAAAGTTCACTCTTCATCTCCCACAAAATCATTTCTGGCCATTCAACATCCAATTTCATACAAATAAGGAATGTTAAAGCATATGTCAATTGACTTTTGAAGGGGATATTTGTATATCCAGATTATCTTGAATGGGTAGAAATGCAGAATCTTCCATAGAATTTTCCAGACAGTTGTGTAAGGCATAGCCATTTGTCTTGATACAGTATATGCACTGCCATAACCAACAATGTTATTCACAACCTGACCCACAACAGCAGTAATAAGTTTAATTTTATTCATTTATTGTGAAGTGAGAGTTTTGCAATATCTATTAGGTCTAACTCTCAATGATTTTGTTTCTTCAAAATGACTAATCATGCATTACAGACTATATGGAATTAGCAGACATAATCAACAGCTGTTTAGGCAAAGAAATTTGCAGAGTGCCACAACAATATTGCAATTGTTTAGGTAATACAACTTCACAAGCAAAGCACATTAGGGCAAGGTTATCTTCTATCACTATGTATATTTGACTACTGGAATGAAGGGAAAAATCTCATATCCATCTTTCTAAACCCTCCTGGTATCAGCCAAGTTTTTATAATATGCAAATTTTGGAACTACTTTTTTTTCAGATATCACTTCATGACAAACAATATTGCATATTTCTGCAAAGTTTTGCAGTATTTGTATCAGAGTAATGTTTCATAAGGCCTTAAATAGGTGATACTTTAATTATGATTACCCTGTACTTTAATGAATAATACAGTCAATTCTGGATACAGTAGATTCTGTTGTAATAAACATTCAGCTATAGTGAACATATTTTGTCCTGATTCATATTTATTTCAATGTATAGTTAAAGTAAGAGTTATAATGAACTCTTACTTTAATTTTAATGAACATGAAAATGGAAATTCTAAAAAATATCTTTTTAACATAATAATTATTTGAAAAAACTTTATTGTTTAATTCGGGGATTGACAAATAGCATTTTCTCACATCGCTTTGCTGGTGATTCACTAATTATATCAGAAAAGAAAGATTTTAAATTTTAATGATAATCATATCACAACATAGCATCACCCAGAATGCTATAATTATTTAAAATTGCAATAAAATGAATGATTTTTGTATAATTTACTAATGTACTTTTTTAATAAGTATTATTTTGTCATTAATTACAGATAGTTTTCTTTTGAAATCTAAAATAAATGCTATAACAATGACAAGATTAAGCACATGACTTATCCAATGCAGACATACAAAGTATCAAAATTTAGCCCAAAAACTACCACTATGATTATAAAATTAAGAAACTAGGCTAATATTGTTTAATTTTGATAAAAAATTAATTGTTTATAGTTTTTTATTAACTTTTAATTAATAAAATATTGATATATTTGAATTAAAACTGATATTTATTGGTCTATATTGAATGATATATTATTTAATTTTCGAAAAGATTTTATAAAAAATTAAAAAATGCAGTGAGAGTTGATTGGTAATAGAATGTAAACACCATATTGGGGAGTGGCATCATTTCAGTTATAATGAACTTTGGATATAATGAATGAAATATCAGAGATCCTAGAAGTTCATTATAACCTGAGTTGACTATATTTTTTATAATAAATTGCAAGTATATCAATTAATTATTATATTGTATTAAAAAGTTTTTATATATCAATATAAAAATGTTGTTTTATTTATAGCATAAATATTTTTCATAACATGTTACTGTCAATTAAGAGGAAAAAAACTACATTTATTTACTCTTCAAAACATTTTTGCTGAAGCTCTAGCTATATCCTATGATAAGATAAAATTATAAAGTAGAATATATTCAAAATACATTAAAAAATTTTAAACAAATTTAAGCATATATATATATACATAAAATAACAAATATAAAAATATAATTATATATATCACTATATTATAGGATAATATTAATATATATAATATAAAAAATGAATATATCATAATATCTTTAGTAAAAAATTCATGATTACAAAAACTTTATGCATTCTATAATCACTATAACTATAAACTTTTAATTATATCATATTCAATAATGTTAATCACTTAGTATTCTTGTTTCAATTCATTATTTAAAGCATTTTCATTATTAGATCTCATTCTCCATATGTTACAATATGTATTAACTTTTCATTTATTCCAATCTATAAATTCATCTAGTTTTCATAGTTATGCAGTAGTGATTCCTGGAAATGAACACAAACTGAAAAAGTGCCAAATGAAAATTTTTTAACATGCACTTCAATATAGAATGTTCCAGAAAATTCTTTCACTTATCAATCCATTTAAAATCACATGCTATCTGTCAAAGCAGTCATGGATTATTCTCTGTTGAATTTTCTTTCAATTAAGTCCAAGCAGACATTATTTCTTGCTACTACTAGTTGCCCCATACTAATATATGATAGAATTGTTTACAAATAGCATGAAAAGACAAGAAAGAAGCAAAAATATGTATTAATTTGTCTCCATATACATAATAGTGTGATGTCTAAATATATCATCTCAATACTATAAAGAATAAAGTAATATTAAACAATTTTGTCTTTTAATTTATGCTTTTTTTGGATTCTTATCACTGAGTATATATTTAATACATTTTAATATCTTAGCTAAATAAATAATATACTGTATTAAATTTCAATACTAAATGAAATAAATATAATCAGACATCCCAACTTATAATAGTAGTAATTTTATGGGAAAATAAAATTTGAAAAAAATTAAATATATTCTATTAGTAAAGACAATAGATAAAATTTAATTAATTTATTATTCAAATTAAATGTTTTCTTGTATTATCTTGTTTACGAATTAGGATAGTAATTAACTTATGTAAAATACATAACTGTTAACAAAAAAAAATGTTTATGCCTGTGAATAGGCTATACTGAAGAATGCTGGTGGTTGTATGTGGTTATGTTTGACAAGCCTGGTGTATAGTATTGTTTTAATGTGCTATACTCATTCATTCTTGCATAATAACCTTTTAGTTTTAACATTTTTCACTTATAGCATGCTAATTCAATTGTCTATCAATTTTTATTATAACCTTCACCAATTTTTCAGAAAAACTATAAGTGAAAATTATACTTTATTCATTGTCCTAAACATTTACATTAAGTTTTATCAAAATTGAATGGGGAGATAATTTCTCTATGGAAGTGAGAAATACTTCTTTTGTAGAACTGTCATTAAAGTTTTGATATTTATTTTATTTTTTTTAAATCAAAAATTAATTAAATATCTTTTTCCACAATTAATATATTGTATTAAAAGTAAAAACAAACAAATAATTTCATTTAAAACTAATAATGAAAATTAATTAAAAATAAAAAAATTGATATACCTGGATTGTTTATTTTTTTTGGGATCTTCAAGTGCAAATATATGTACTGTTCCATGATCACTTGACACACACAAAAGTGATGAATTAAAATTGAAGTTAATACTGTAAGCAGAAAATGCAAATAAATTTTGTCATTTTTAATTTTATATTTGATATTAAAAAAATTTATTATTCAGTTACACTTGCTTTTTTTAAAGCAATTTATTCAAAAATAAATAATAATGCTTTTAGATTCTTTGTCAGTTACAGCTTAACAGAATGAACTTAAAAATATTCAATATTTAATTAATGATGCATTAATTCAATAAAAAATTAAACTTTTACATAAAACAGCCTATTTAAACTAATTAATAAATATTAAAACAAATGGTAATTCTAAATTTTGATTTTTAGTAAATCTCTTTTTTCTTAATATTATAGATCTTTCTTAATATTCTTATCTTTCTTAATATTATAGATCTTTCTTAATATTCTTATCTTTCTTAATATTATAGATTTTGATTTTTAGGAAAAAATCAAAATTGGAATAGCCAATCAATACAAAAAAATGATTCGGTCTTTTTTATGTAATACAGAATTTCTTGTGGGACGATCCTGCTAGGGGCACAATAAATCATTGGATAGTTACAGTGTTAGGATGTTTAAAGCTCTACCTTTTCTACTACTACGGCTGCTGCTGCTGCTGCTGCTATGGTTTCTACTATTGTTACTGCTAATCAATACATAAATCAGCAAGTGGAAGTAGAATAAAAAAACTTAAAGTTTTTATATTATATTTTCAACAAATTTCATTTTGTATATATTTTATTATATGTTAAAGATGACACTTAGAAAAAAATCAAAAATATTTTCTTAAAAAAAGAACAAAAGGTAAAGGATCAACAAAAAGGAACAACAAAAGACAAAATATACACAGAGAAGAAATAATCAAAATTTTAGAAAAAAAATCAAAATATAAAATAATAAAAAAGTTGTTTCATATAGACCAATTTAACTTATAGTATCAAAAGTTCATTTATAAAAAAAAATTACAGAAAATTAACAAAAAGACAAATATTTAAAAAATCAGAATTATTATCTGAAAATATTGTAAAAAATGGAAAATTCATTAATTGAAAACAAAAATTCATAATTTGAAGTGATAAGCAAATGAAAAATCTGAATTCTATATCTTAATTTTAAGTTACTGGTGTGCTTACAAGTGTGTGTCATGACATAATTTTATGTCATTGTCACTAAGAGTATAAATATTTGTTTTATATAAAACCAAAGAAGTTGTTTATACAACCACTAATAAATAAAAACAATTTTCTAAAGATTTAATAAAGAATATTTTCTTTCTAACTTAAAGACTAAAGTGTTGTTATCCATAGAATGAAATATCTAAATCATTACTAATATTTTTATATTGCAAATTCTTAATATTTTTAAATAAATTAAATCACATTTACTTTACATTATCTGAAAACATTTCATTTCATCTTAGAAATTAATAAATTTTTATTATAAAATTAACAGAAAGTTGAATATTTTATTTCTAAAATAAAACAGTATTTTTACTTTATTTTAAAAACCAAACTGATATAATAACACTGAAGAAGTTAAAAGTTAAATATAAATATATTTTACTATTCTTTAAAGAAAAAATTACCAACCAATATATATTTGCACTATTTGCTCCTCTCCTCAGTTCATTCATCAGGAAACCATTCGATGTATCAAACACTCTAATCAAAGTTCCCTGTAAAATATTAAAAATAAATCATTGGCTTGATAAGTACTCATTGTGATTGCTAAGTATTCATTGTGATACAAAATCCCAATAAATAATGATCATTAAAAATTTTTCTTTTGCATTATCATTTATTGTTTTTCTTTCATTTATTTAAAAATACATCAGTTTTTCCTCACTTTTATTTAAAAAAATTCAATGTATATATATATATTGCTATATGATCAAATTAAGAAACTAATCAATAAATTATATCACAATTATTTATAAAATTATTCTGAAAACAGAATGAATTCATTACAAAATTTAAAGCCAAAGAAATAAAAGTTATTTAATGATAAATTTATGTAAATAATATTTGTTGTGTGCTATCCTAAACATTGTTATAGTATATTATGTTTCATATACAAATAATTTTGGTTATAAAATTTTTAAGCATTTCACTTTGAACTGTTACTTATAT
The DNA here is from genome assembly GCA_011317285.2 of Androctonus mauritanicus. NCBI lineage: Eukaryota > Metazoa > Arthropoda > Arachnida > Scorpiones > Buthidae > Androctonus > Androctonus mauritanicus. Next base: position 3,361 of record WUQG02306822.1, on the reverse strand, counting down.
CATCAAAAATAATGAATTAAAATATTGAGCTTGAATTATAGCTTGACTAAAAAAACATGATTTGTAAATAGTGATCAAGTCTTAAATAATAACTAAGCACTCAAATTTCCTGGAATGATGTCACTAATGTAATAATTTAGTAATGAATGAACACAAAATAACAAACTATGATTATGACTGTAGTTAGTATGTAATGTAGTTAAACACTTTTTGCTTTTGTTAATAAAAGCAAAAAGTGTTTAACTGCATTACATATAAGAGTAAGCAATCTAATATTTTACTGCTAAAATAAAAGAATATACAAAATCATATACTATTATCATCATTTTTGCAATGAAACTCACTGGTGGTAACTTTATTACAAACTATAAATTTTTTCCTTGAATGATAGTTCCAATATTTTTAAGTAACTAAAATATTTCAGAAAGTTTTTATTACAGGTAGTTCCCACCTTTATTAGTTAATTGTTTTTGGAGATGGCTCATAAACTAAAAAATTGTGAACCGATATTCAATTTTCCATAGACATAATGTTAAAATCAGAAGTTCCATATTTAGCAATGTAATTAATTTTCTTGTGGTCAAACTGACCACAAGAAAATTAAAATAGAGCCAACAAAATCAATATTTTATGATTAAATAATGTTTTGTTTATTTAAAGAAATAAAAACAACCTTTAAAATCAAGCAAATTATAATAATAAAGATATTATTAATCTCATACAAATATTGAAAAATTTTTATTTTTTATCATCATCAATAAAAAATTAGATAAGCTTTTATACAGTGAATAATGCTTTAGGCAGAACTCAAGAATGAAAATTATTTACATAATTTGTCAATGAAACCATAGCCACCATGATACATGCTACTTTCAGCTTTTTGGCCAGTCATTTTGATTTTTCTGATTTCATAGCAGACAACAGAGTTTTTGCTGCAAACTATAAACAACTACTGTATTGCATAGCTACATTCATAGTTTAAAATGAATTTTTATGAATGTTTAGCATTTATTTACTATAATTAATGTTCATATTTTTGATAGTTCATATTTAAAAAAATTTGAATTCTGGGAATTTGTAAATTGAAAACTATCTATATTTTCATTTGCAATTTTAAATTTTAAGTTAAAAGCATCAAAGATTGCCTCAATTTCTGCTACTTTCCACAATTTTTTATGAAACTGATGAAACAAAAATATAGATGTTTCTCTAGTTACTAATGTGAAATTTCATGAAATTTCAAAAACTTCAATAATTTTAAGCAATATGATAGCAGAGTGTTCTTGCAATCAATATAAAGTAAAACTATGCAGTTAGAATATTACAGTAGTATTTCAAGATGGCAGCAATTACACCAAAACTCCTCACTTTACATTTGGAACTTTTCATTAAAAGCTGCAAAATAAGAAACTTTTAATTGATCCAATTACAAAATATACTATAATATAGAGTACATAAAGTTATTTCAGCACATTTGGAGCCAAAGTAACAGCAGTTTCTGAATTATAAACAAAACTTATTTATGAATTATGCTTGTAACTAGAGATGCATCTGTATAAATTTTACTATTTTCAAGGATATCACTTTCTATCTTTATTTATATAGACACAAACTCAGTCTTTTTAGGCAGAAATGTTTAATAAATTCTTGCAGACAAATTAACTGGAGCACTTTCAGCTTTAATAAGCTCTCATCAGTAGTTAGTATACTTAAAGTGTAACAAGCATAAAGGAACAATAATATATATGAACTTATGTTTGAATTATTTAAATTTTGCATAAATTTAAATAATTTGAACAATTAAACATTTCTGTCTAAAAAGACTGAGCTTGTGTCTATAGTATTTTAGTATCTTCTTATAGAAATATAAAATAATTCTATAAAAATTATTAGAAATATAATTTACAATATTTTTTAAAATTTATATTCTTATATTTTATATAAAAAATCAAAATCAATTATAAAATGTTTGTTTACATTTCCTTATAAAATTTATATTTTTAATTATGTGAGAACTCGTTTGAAACTGACCATATGGAGACTTTTGCCCTCAAAAATAAATAAATAAATAAAAATAATAAAATAAATAGAAGATAGAGTGAATAATAAGAGAAGCAGATCATTTTTCGACAATAGTGTAATTAGACTGATATACAGAAACAATGTAATAGATCCCTATAAATTTATAAACTTTATGGAAAAGTTTACAATAAACTATGCAAAATATCATCTGTCCATATATTTCATTTATTATAGCATTTGGAAACTCTCAGCTGATCACTATTGTCGCATTGGCATAATGATAATATCACCATGAGATCACAGAGCTATAGATTTTCTGATACCATCCATTGGTATCAGAAAATCTATAATAAATTAAATGCTAAAATAAAATATTAAATCTATTATTAAATATTATTATTATATATTATTATTATTATTATTATTATTATTATTAAATATATTATTAATCTATATTATTAAATATTAAATCTATTAAATGCTATAATAAATTATATGATGACATCATATAATTTATTATAGCATTTAGAATCCATTGGCTTTTCCTATACAATTTTATCAATTGATTTAGCTAGCATATAATATTATGATGACTTCAATGTAATAATGATATGATATCTTAATGATATCGTTCATTGGTACATCATGCAACAGAAGATTCTGACATCAAACATTGTTACATTACTAATGATGCCATGCTGATGTCATCTCAAATTCAGTATTGAAATAATATATAGTATATTAGAAAAAACTTGGTTTTGATTATTTGCTTGTTGATTCCTTCTACAGTTTCAGTCAATCAGTTATTCTTTAGTACAATTTTCATAATTTTCATAATTTCCATAAAGTTAGTGAAGTTGCGAGTCTACATGTCTCACCGCTCTTTGATTTGAAAAAGATTTAATTAAAAGAACATTGAAATTCGTAATGCTGTGATATTGTGTATTATACATACCACAAAAATTGATCATTTTATTGATCTTTATTGTATTATCCCCAGGAAGAATTTTTTAATTAGAAAATTATTTCATGTATTGATTTCATTTGTTATTTCAAACCTCGCATTTCTTGAAATGCTACATCATCATCAGATTAATTGAATTACAACTGGTAGAAATTATTTGTTCTTTCTGAATTTATTAAAGTATAAAATTACAAGATTATTTATTAAAATTTTGTGACAATGATGTCAGCAGCATACTTGCATGATGTCATTGTGATGTGATATCATATGTTGCAAGATCCAGGCCCTTGCCTGAACCTCGCCTAAAGTTCCAACCCTGCGCCCCTCCTGCTCACTCTTTCTAGTCATATAAACCTTCAGATGAACATGCACTTC
>WUQG02306711.1:0-19243 GCA_011317285.2 Androctonus mauritanicus | reverse complement strand
AACCCATTAAATATGCATTTCCGACACTATGTTCATAAGACATTTTTTATTTATTTTCATGAGTAGAACCTGCCCTGTAAGTTTGTCGGTGGACTTTGGAAACACCCTGTATATATAATTATAATTTTATTATTAAATATTTTTTAATTATTTTAATTAAATTATTAAAAATTATTATTATTATAATATGCATATATAAAATTATTAACTTATACAAAAAAATTTCTTTACAAAATTCTCATGTATATATATATGTATATACAGTATATGTATATGCACGTACATATACATATATATACCTATACATATATGCTTTATGTGTGTTATATATATTACACATATAAATCGAGAAAATTGTAAGAGATACAACGCGATCATTAGATTGCATGCGAAGTTGTCCTTTTTTGTCGTCGTGACAGATCATATTTTAGTTATAAAATGCGGCACTAACTTTGAAATTTTGGGAATTCTTGGCACTAACGTGGAACAGCAATTGAATATAATTTTAAAGATAAAACCGCCCAATTTTTTATATACAGTACATAAAATATCATTGGCACCTCACATTCCGTATGTATTTTGTTTTAAAAGCAAATTTGTCTGGAATTAATTTAAAAAAAATATTCAGTTTCTATAGTGATAAAAACTATTTTTATAATTTAATGTGTTTTTATATATTAGAAGATGCATAAATACAATAGTTTTATTTTCTTCGCTTTCCGAAATGAAATAATTTAAATACTGCACAGTATAACTACATCACAACTCTTTATCAGGCATTTGAAATAAAATTTTTATCCGCAAGAACGAATTTATATTTTGTGCTTATAGATCTAAAAATCTTTTAATGCATGCAGCTGCAAGGGATTGCTTAGAACGTTTGAATAGATCGAATCAACCAAACCAAAATCTCTCAATTCGATCATAAATTCAACGCCTCGAGCCATGTTTCTTCGCTTTCTAATATTCTCAAACTAGAAAAGATTCATAAGGCATGAATTTTCTTGTTATCTTAAATATACGAGTTTAACAATTTTTGTCTTTAGCTTTATAGTTTAACGAGCAACATCAATTATTAAATTCGTCTGAAATAAAACTGACAGATAGAAACGAATCTTCTAGTTATTACTATTTTTTAAACTTTAAATAATATTAATAATGACTTCTTTCAGAAAATATAGCTTAGTTTACGGACTGAAATTTCTTAAAGGGTTTCCAAATCAAAATTATATAAAATTTTCTGTAATTATCAGTTTAATTTTTAAACTAAATTATATTTTTATTAAATTGATTGAAAGGATTGTAGTTTTAACATATTTTTGAAAGAAAAAATTCGATTATCGTCCAGAGAAGTTTTCTTTAAGTGATAATCGAATCAACGTAGAAAATTGAATGCCTTTTGATCGTTAATTTTGTCAGAGAAAAGTTCATCAAATAAAACAAAAAATTTAAATTTTTATCGGAAAAAAATATACACATAAAGTTTATTATTTCTGTAGTCATTTTAAATCAAAGAAACCATCTAGCAAACTTATTAAATTCATTATCTTTTGTATTTTTGATTGGATTTGAACACATTTTTGTACGCTATTAATAACAACTGACAATAATAATTACTTAAAACCAAATTTTAATAATTTGTTATTTAAATAGAATAAAAAGTAAATCTATTCCACTTCAAATCATTAAAAGTCGCTGTTTTAAATCAAAACGACATCCGACTGAATGATTTAAATTGAAATTCTTTACCAAATTTTAAATTTATTTAAACGAAATTCTATTTATAATTAAAGATATTTTCTCGTTATCTTTTTTGTCTATATATATGCAAACTACACTCTCTAAAAATTCAGCCTTTCAAAAATGATTTGATAAAGTTTTAAAAATTTTTTGAAAACTCTTTCTACTATGCTAATAAAATACTAATAAAATTTAAAAGGAAACCAATATAATTTAAATGTAAAATTTTGTTAAAATGATTTGAAACTTGTAAGAGATGAACTAGTAAACTAATTTGTTAGTTCACCTCTTAAAAGTTTAATATTTTATCTTTTAAGCAATGAAATAACAAATTATGTTCATTAGTTCATTTCTTAGATTCTTATAATTCGTCATATTGATACAAAATAACAAATTGATCAGATGTATACAGTTTATTATTTTATTTAATATAACCCGTCATAAAATTTTTGCAAGTATATCTCCAATTATCTAAAATTTATTTTAAGCTACTCGACAGCAAGAATGGTCAAGAGAAGACTAAATCATATTTTTTCTTTAAAAAAAAATGATGATAATTTAGTAGCAAATATATAAATAGTAAAGTTTACATATTTCAAAAAGAATTTACAAATGTATTTTAATGAACTTCGCAAATCGAGGAAAATAAAATTTTCCACTTGTAGAAAAATTTCTGTCACTTTTAAACATTTCCTTATTTTTATAAACAACTTTTATATCGATATTCAAAGCTTCTTTTTTTATTAATCTTGCTATTTATTTATTTATTAAAAAATCTCATTACTTATTGATACTACAAATATATAAGTTATTTATTGCTATATACAAATTACATTTTAGTCATCAATATTGCACGAACAGAAAATATTAAGAAAATTTGTATAAGAAAGTTTCAATGGCATGAAACAAATTCAATAATAATTATATATATATATATATAAGTACTTTTTGCAAATACGAAAATCTTAAAACGTATCAAACAATATTTATTAAACTTTTGTATATTATCTGTATATCTATAAATTATTTATTAGCCATTGATTGATAAGAATTTTACTAAAACGCTTAGAGTTTTTTTTATAAGTGATGATTGATTACATATAGCAAAATTCCTATCCTATATATTTTTGCGGTAGCAACTAAGTGGATCACGCAATGAATGATTTCATATATTGTATATCAAATTTTTTTCTTGCATGCGAGTTAAATTCTCGAATTTTATCTTAGGAATATATAAAAATAATTTTACTATACTCAAAATTACTACTATTGCATTTTCACTATTCATCATCAATTTATCGATTCGTGCGAAGAAATTTTAAAATTTCCATAAATTAATTTATTTAAAAAAGTATTGCATTTCGGTTATAATTCTTAAAACTATTAATTTTGTCATCTTGGAATTCCCTAAAAGAAAAATTTCAGTCTTTATATAGAATTAATAATATTTTTTTTCCTTCATGTTTATGAATAAAACGTTTAAGAAAGGAAGCATCTCATTTATTTTCTAAACACATTCCAATAAAGAAATGGGACGATTCATGGTCAATCACACCAATCCATTATTTCTTTTACCTCTTTTATCGACTTTTATCGATCAGTTTAGTTTTCTATTATCATCAAATCACCAATAACTATTGAAGTTTTTAAAAAAGTTTTAAATGTCGCAATTTTTTTCGTCTTAAGATCTTACAAGTTAAAATGTATCTATTCTACTATATAAAAGAATTATTTTTTTATAATGCATAATATTCAATATTGGATTAATGTTTGATAATTGTTCTTTTTGCTATGTAAGAAATACTGTATTTCTTTATATCGGATAAAATTTTCTATTTATATTATTAAGAAAACACATTACGAAGAGTAATAAATTTTTATAATAAAGATTAGGCAGTTGAGAGAATTTTAAGAAGGGTACTCATACATAAAATATTTAAAAAAAACAGGAATTTAAAAATTTTTGCTACTAAACTTTGTATATTTAGTAATATGGTAATTAATGCGTATAAATCCATGAAATAAATTGTTCCTTATCGAAACAATAAAAATGTAAGAAAGTTCTTATTGCCTTCATCTTTGAAGAAATCTCGACTTTTACTTTGTAATGCTTATAAAATTAAGAATAAATTAAACATCATTAAAATTATTTAAATCATTCTTAAAAGAGTTGGTGATGAAAAAACGATGGTTTTAATTAATATAATTATTATAATTTTCTTGCAGATATGTATTTTTTTTAATAAAAATTAAAATTCATATTATAATTTTCAGAAATTGTACTTTGTTTTTACGTATAATATATATATATGTATGTATGTATCATCTTAATTAATTGATATTTTAAAAAATAAAATTACTGGATTACAATCGGTTTTAATTAACCAACAAGTTTTCGAAAGAATATTTACATTAATTAAGTTAATTTTCCTATATTTATATTTGAATTCATTGAATATCGATATTACTAAACATTTTCTAGTTAAATCTATTAATATCTATAGTACTGTTAATCTATTTCCCTAGAAAATTAGAAAAATTATCAAATATTCGTTTTAATTCTTGATGAATCAATCGTAATTTTGCAATTTAATCTGAAGATTAAATAGATTACACAGCTTAAATTATTATGCCTTTGGAATTTTCAATATCATTTATTTGCATAAACAAATAAGAATATCTAAAATCATTTCATGCTGTTCAAATATATATTTAATGGATAACTGAATTAAACTTGTAATTATGGTATTACTTAATTTAGTATATAAAAAAAATTTCTCTACGATAATTCTGTAATATCTTTAATTTATATTTTTAATTTTGTTTTTTTGCATTAATCAATAATATATGAGTAATGAAATAAAAGTAGTGATTTTTAATAAAATTACTTTCAATATTTTTATGAATAAAAATAAAATTTAAGAATTTAACTTATGCATAAAAATATATTACTACATATACTCATAGATTCGAACTATTGAATGCGTGATCAACTTAGCCGCCAAAAATATATAGAATAGATATAGACTACAGCACTATATATTTTAGCATACTAAATACATAAGATAATATCACTATTAACTTTTTAAATAATCAGTAGATTTTCATGGAATTCTGTACGCATATTTTACCATAAAAAACGATCTTGAAGCAACATCTTTTAGTCCTGTAATTACAACTATTTAAAAATGCCAGCATTTAAATTTTTGAGGCTCTCTTACACATATTTTGAATTATTTAATGGATTTTTATAAAGTTCAATAGAATTTCAAGTCATAGGAAGTGAACTTTGTGGCTTAGCATCAATTAACTCTATCGTTTTAAAATGATAATCATTCAAACTTCTGAGATTTATCCTTAATAACTTTTACACTATTTGAGTGATCTTTCTGCAATTCATTGAAATTGTCAGACCATTAAAGTCGATCTTGAAATATGCTTTATTAACCATATAGCTTCATTCAAATGTTCAAACTTTTCCTCCTAAGGGAGGTGATATGGATCTAAGATTGGAATATCAAATAAGGAATTGATATTGGAGATTATCAAATAACCAACATGGGTCTCCTTCAGACTAATGATATAGTTTAACTGCGCATCTTTAATCATTCCAAAAACAGAAGATATGTTCGGAAAGTAGACTTTCTGAACATATCTTCTGTAGACTTGCTATAAATTTTTGTTTTTCGGATGCACGAGTAGTTATATTATATTAATCTGATCATTTCTTAATTAATAGTTATTTCGTAATACTATTTGCAATATTCGCTGAAATTATATTCATCCATACTCCTATTAAAGGAGGCAAGTTTTCTACAAATGATATTTTTAATTATATTTTATTAAAACACTACAGATTTTCTTCCTGGAATATAAAAATTTGCAACAGTTGAAGTACAAGTAAATTTCTGAAACATGTTTATTTTCAAACAAAATATATATATCAAAAATTCGAAATTTATGAATATTTATTCAAACTAAAAAGGAATTTTAAAATAGGATAGATATTATTCATTTAGCTAAAAAAAAAAAAGTTGGTGAAAGGAATTTTTTCGTATACGGTGAAGCTAAATCGTAAACAAAACTACAATATTCCTCACGGAATGTTGTTTATATTCTATATCCTTTTTATCTCTACTAATAAATCTTTACGTATACGGATTATTATATTTGCTTCGTAGAACGTTAACGTCATTCGCGCACACGTGACGTACTTTGCCATATGTTCTCTACTTAGCGAAAGCATGATATTAGATTAATATTAAAAAAGTCAGCAGGAAATTACGACCAATATTTTAATGATATACAGTAAGTTTTAATAAATCTTGCTAGATTTCCTTCTCATCTCTAAATAATTTCATTTTATACAACGAACAGAAAATTAAATTTTATCAGCAAAAATTAGCACATTACGGCCTTGAAGATTATTATATATCAGCATAACGTGATCTCTTTGCAACAAAATTCATCTTCCATAAAAATAAAATTTAATTTTTAAAGATGGCTGCTTTAAATGAACTTTCTAACGCATTAATGGATTAAAAAATTTCGGTAATGAAATATTTAATGATTTTTATTATAAAATAATTTCTGTTTAACGTGATGATAAAATTTAATTGATTATCTAATTATAATGTTGTGCCTATTTTAAGTTACTTTTGGAAAACAGGTAAAAATGTCTATACTAAAACATATTACTCACAATTCAGATTTAAACTTTATAAAATTGGATTTTTAATTAAATTTAAAAAAAAAATCAATTTTATAAAGTTTAAATCTGAATTTTCGATTTTAAGAAATTCAATATAGTGTTCATAATTTAGAAATTAAGATTTAGAACAGTTTCTGAAATGATTCGCAAAAAAATAAAATTGAAAAATTAAATTAAATTTTAATGAAATATTTAAATATTTTTTGGAATTTTTTAAAAATTATTCAGGAATTTTTACTTGAATAGTTTTAAATTATATTTTAATTAATAATTTTCTAATTTTTCATAGGAAAATTTAAAATTCATTGTATTTGATCAGTAATGGTTAAAGTTTTAAATGAAAAGCAAAATATAATTACGTTTTAATGTGATGAAGTAATTTTTGAATTTATACAACAGACTCTTACTATAGTTTCTCCATACTTCTACAGATATAAAATTTTTATCTTATTTTTACTAATTTTAATCGTTTAGAGTAAAATAAACAGAAATACGATAAAATTTTAACTTTGTAGTGGGTTACAAATCTTCAAAATGTTTTGATTTGGCAACTCTTAGCATATACTTTAATATTCCGCAGATAGTTTTGAGAATAGAACTACTATACATCGAAAAAATTGAGATAAGTGAATCGATCTATATCAATATTGATTTTTCTATCGTCTTTACCAATCAAAATACTTTTTTAGCTATAGAGTGAACAGCTGATGCTAGATAATATCGTCTTCTTGAAATTTTCTTTGAATTTTAATCTTTTTTTCTATTTTTGCGAATCTTTAATGAGTGGGATTCTGATACAATACAATACAATAGGGAACTCTGATGATTATAAAATAACTTAATATATTGGAATCGAATTCTATGAATAAGCTTTTCATTGGAAATTTGCAAGAAATTTTAAAATATCAAATTCAATAATTTGTTAGATTCATTTATATATGTTAAATAATTTGTTCTGAAATATTTAAACATTTTTTGAATCTTTTCAATATTATATTTCGGTATCTATTAATAAAACTATATATACAGTATTTTATATATTTACAGCTATTATATATATTATCTATTGTCGCTCTGATATTTTTGCAAATTTATAAACATTTTTTCAGTTTCTTGCGATATTTTTATTAATTTCAAACTTTAAAAATAATTTTTATTGAAATTAAAGTTGTAGTTCAGTTTTGCTACTCGAATGTCGAAACTATATTAAAAAAAAAAAAAAAAAAAAATACATCCGAAACGGATAAATTACCTTGTTTAAAAATATATTTTTTTACTAGTCGTTGTAAAATTACATTCTTTTGTATTATTTGGCACGCACCATTTTCTTCATATTGCTATACAAAGTACTTGCGAATATTAGCGATCAGTTTGCATTTGATATATTGTCTTGTCTGTTCAGTTCTTACTATTTATACATTTTTGATCTGTAATAAAATCCTTATAAAATATTCGATATTGCTGTAGAAGCACATCGAATATTTCACAAAGATTTTGAAAATTTTCTAGGAGAAAAAGTAAGATGAAAGAAAAAAAATGGAATTATCACATGTTTATTGATTTCATAAATATGAATTTATCTTATATCATTAATGTACTATAGGTGTAAAAGTTAATATACTGTATGAAATAATTAAGCAAACAGTTCTGAAAAAATTAATCGCCTATTTTATGAGTGTCTTTTATTAAAAATAGCGGATTAAAATTATCTTCAATCAAGCTTATATGTTGATTATCATAAAAACTTACCAAATAATTTCAATAGTTATTACTCAGAAATTTCAGAAAAATAAACGCCATTTTTTAAATGGATGAATTTACAAGATTAATTGCAAATTAGACTTTATATTAAAAATCCCTATTTTTTCATATTCAGTTAAATAGTTCTAAGGTTATTAAGGAGAAATCTTAATAAGATTTAAACGTTCTTCATTTGTAATGATTAAAGGAAAAGAGTTATTTGATATATCATAGAGATCATTTTTCAACGACTTGAACTTTCCTGCTAAATTTCACAAAATCCAATAAACAATTCTAGATATAGCTATTAAGAGAATATTTCTGAAGTTTGAACATCTGCCATTTTTAAATAGTTGAAGATAGAATTAAAGATAGTGTGACAAGGTTACCTTTAATGAGAGACTATTACTGTAAAGTTAAGTTATGTAAATATATTAATTAATTTAAAAGTTTATTAATGGGAACACACAAGCGACAATAGCAAGGCGATTTCATAAGCATCACTTTCCTTTAGATAGTAGGAAGCTAAAATTATATATTTAATACAGTATTTTATTTTATTACAAAATATTATTATTTTTTTTGTTTTTTTGTTTCCTTAATATCTTAAAGAAAATAGCATTAGAAACAAATTTATACTGTAACTAATGCAATATCAAAATAAGAAAATGGAAAGATTGTTAAATACTAAACAACAAAACAAAAAAAAATTATAATTTAAATATACAAAATTGGTACGAATTGTATAATGTTTCAAAAAATATAATTTAAAATCTAGATTAAATCTTCGTTAAAGTATAAAAGTGAATAAAATAGAATGACATTAAATAAATTATAAAAAAGTAATTTTTTTAAAGAGCAGTAATTTGCTGGTAACTTTAAAACATTATGCTAATTCAACCATCACAAATATATAAAAAGTTTAGTTTCTTTGCATTATCTAATTACAGCACTTAAATTAAAAAAATATATATATACATATATATATAAACTTGATTTTCGAAACAAAACTAAAATATATAAATTTTTGCAATTAAAATTTAAGATGAAAATGAAAAAGAAGGAAAAAAAAATCGAAAACACGATTAAACAATTAGGAAAATGTAGTAATTTGATTTATTTTAATTATTCATTTTTTGTTTTGTATAATTTATTAGGACCATAGACGATTACGTGAATATGCAATGCGGTATAATTTCGCTATAACAAACTAATATTTATTTCATAGACGAATGAAAAATTAAAAATCGGATAAACATTAATTTTATTATTGATGTACATTATAAATAGGTCTTAATTATGCTCGCGTGTAAAAACGATTATCAACGCTGTAGGAATTACAGAAATAAAAAAAAAATAAAAAATAAAAATGCAGTATATTTATTAATGGATTATAATAATCGATATAACATTCGAAAGTGATAACAAGTTTTCGGATTTAATCATTACTTCCACCGATCTGTCCTACATAAGAGTAATTTTTCCGATCGTTAAAGCTTCTATAATTTGTTCTTTCGGCGCCAGTCTAGGTCGATTCTTTTCTAATATCCTAATATGAAAACATTGTTTAGATTTTTGATCTTAATTTTTTCTTTAAGAAAATTCATATTTTCGGATTCTATACATTTTCTGCTAATGAAATGAATGAAACGATTTATCTAATAATGTTCAAATAAAGAACAAATTAACTGAATGATATAAAGACTGTAAGGCAACTGCTTGACCGTAAAACAGAAGAAAGAGATGAGATCGATAATTGTCTTAAATTTTCAGACCATTAAACATCTCTCAATAACGCAAAATTACTATAATATCCCGAAATGACGCTTATCAATATTATTATTTTAAATGATAACAATCGCTTATTAGTGTAAAAATAAACATTTTCATACTTTCAAAAGTTTAAGTTTTTATAATAATTATTAAATTAAATTATAGATAAGAAATATTAAAACAAACTTAGTTCTAACAAACTTTTACTGAAGAAAAAATATTTATTCTATATTTAATTTGATGACCCGACATAATTCGAAAGTTTTTCTTGAGTAATTTAATTTAATAATTGACATATTAATATTGATATTTATTTATCTCCAGGACATGTTTATGAGGTAAGCAAGCATTCGAGTGCTGTTGAATCTCTGACATTTATTATTGAAGAGAATAGACGATGTAATATATATTCTGGTGTTTAATGCTACGCTTTATTGATCTATGATAACGAATATTTGTTCTAAATATAGTGAACTTTAACATTAAATAATTATAAAAAATGTTTTAATAATAACTAAAATTAAACTTTAAAACAAATCTTATCTATTATTGTAGTTAGTTTTCCTCTGAACTGTTTTAAGAGTTTCGTAATAAGCGGAGAAACAGTATTCATGTATAAAAGAGGAGTTCTGCTTTACATTAACTGCTTAATAAACTTATTTCGCTCCAATGAATAATAAATAGATAATGCTGAAAAGTTTCTATGGTTACAGGAAATAAAGTATTCAAGCGAAAAATACAATAAACTTCGAACAAAAATCCTTAAGAGATACATAATGAATATTATTAACACTATCGAACAGCTTTTGTCAACGAACTATTCAAAGCATTTGATAGATTACGTATTAATTATAATTTCGCAATTTAATTATCATAAGGAACTGTATACAATATAATGCTTTATCTTACTGCATAAAATATGAAAAATAAAAATTTACTCTTTTATCGGGTTTTTGTCCGAGAATCTTGGCCATTTGGTTGATCGATCGAAGAATTTCAAGAGTTTTAATGTTAGCCAAGGAGGGCAATGACACCTCCTCACTAACTATTAAGATATTAAAATATATGCTTAATTAATTCAAAATCTGCAAATGTTTAAAGTCAAAGCATTAAATGTTTTTATTTTAAACTCGAAAAAATTCCAGAAATTAGTTTTACTTTTCTTATCGAACTGTTTCAAAATTAATCAATGCGCTCTAATTAATTACTTAAAATTTTATTTCATTAAACAAGTATTTTAATAACGGTTGTTACGAAAATAAAAAAGAACTTTGAAGAATGCAATCATTCGTTTGTCCTTATAAACAATGGAATAGAAAATTAAAAACAAAATTTAATTTATAATTTTTATTTTTAATTTTCTAATAAATTAAATAGATAAATAATAGTTTCACATATATTTATAAATTACTTCGGGAACATAAAAATAGCCTTTCAACATACTTTTTACACGTTTTATGAATTATAAAAGAAAATTAAAATATAATTACTGATATATATATAGTATGATAATTTCTTTAAAACAACAATTTCTGAATTATTGCGATAATTTTCATAGCAAAGCATTAACAATAATAACAAAACGTTATACTGTACCGTATTTGCAAATAAATAATTAAAGTTTAAATAAATAATTATAACTTAGTTTAAAATCTGCATCATGAAATTTAATAGAAAATTCCTTGTTACACAAAGAATTTTCATGATGCAGATTTTAAACTATAGCAATTTATTTATTTTTTACTATTCGAGATAAAAAATAAATTATAAAACAGATAAACTTTTTAATAATATAGATATATTTTATTCTACATAATGTGTGTATATATGTTAGATATTTAAGTATAAATAATATATTATGTATAAAGTGAAACCTGAACCATAAAATACTGTATATATGTGAAACACTAACGGTTTGATTTATATATGTATTTTTAGATTAGTTAATCTATTATCATTTTTTTTCGAATATAGTTTTAGTACCAACGAATTAAAGTAAGCTAAGTTAATTGCATCTAGCCACCCGTGTCCTTTCAGCATTTACTGAACTCTGTTCTGAGGTTTTCCCCTCTAATTCGACCTTCAGAGGACAAATTTCTTTTCGTCGATTTTGTCCGCAGAATCAGTTTCGACTGCGCAGATTGATGCTGTTAGATTCTATGCACACACACAATATTTGAAATAATATCTATAAATAACAGAATATTTATCACGGAAAAGTTCTGTAAAATCGTGCAAAATAATGACATAATTACCTGGTTTGTTAAATAATTTATAAACCTATTAATTTTTAATGACAAACCAAAATAAGTCCAATAAGATTTTATTGCAGTGACGTCACAAGTGAGTGAACACGTGGTTGCTATGGTGACAATCGTACGAATAAATTTCTTTTTCTCTTCCCTCTTAGGCAAAACGCTACCGGATTTTCTAAAGCCGTAAAATGAATGTAGAAAACTAATTAAACTGAAATTATTAAATATGATTTATAAATTATTTAAATTGTGTATTAGAGTTTTAAGCCGAACAGTCACTAATTAAAAGAAAAATTTTGATATTTAAGAGGATAATTAAATTGAATGAAATAACAATACCTGAAATCACGAAAAAAGAGCGACATTGATAAAATAGAGTAAATTTTCTATTAATATAAAAATCGATTGGAATATTGACTAACAAGTCACGAATTAAGCATTGATTTTTGTCTTTTTTCTCTTCAACTTTTAAAGGAAAAAAACTGTTTAATAAAAATTTCCTGATCTAATATCATTTTTATCAATAAAAATTAGAATGTAATTCTTATTTTTTTATTATTATTTTTTTAATTAATATAATTTGTTAATAAATTTCTCGAGTAATTTTTATATTTAATATAACACTTCATTATTCATTTATTTTAATAATTAATCAAGTAAGTATTTCTAATGTAACCCATTTCACATGTTTTAAGTGTAATATAGTTGATATTAATTAAATATTATGTAATTATTTCAATGATTACAAATTTGAATGTAATTGAATTAATGTGAAGAATATACAGTTTATATAATTTACTCGAAAATTAGTTGAATTTTTAAAATTAAAATTAAAGAAAGTTAAATAGAAAAATAAACAGAAGTTTTATAAACTTTCCAATAAGATTCTATAATTCATTTAATATAGCAATAAATAATATATATATATTATAAATTTATATTTTGTAAGTCAAAAATATATATTATAATTATGGTTTTTTATTTGTTTACATTCATATAATAAGTAGTATAAGGAAACAATATATTTTTTTATTTTCAAAGACTTTTCATTTTTAATTATTTCCTTATTTTTATTGTGAAATCTTCAGAAAAATAAATCAAAATGATAACATCAAAATTAATTTAAATAAAATTTATAAGTGTAAAGTTTTTATACAACTTTTTAATTACTTAAATTTTCATTAAAAAAACTAAACAGATAATTTTTACGAATAACAATAAATATTCAAAAAATTACCGATTATTTCCACGTAAGTTAGTTAGAATGTCTTTCGATAAGTAATTTTATAGCATTCATCAAATACTTGTTATTGGAAGCGATAAAAGAAATTTTATAAACACCCATTCTCATAAAACTTCCAAAAGTAACCCAAAATGTTATCCTTTTTCCAGCAAAGTGCCAACACCCAGAAGGGCAAACATGGCGTACTGATGGGTCGATCAGTAACATAGTTACCTTGTTGCTAGGACAACCAGTAACAAGAGGTAAACGCCCAGTAACAAATGCTTATATAAAGTTTTTAAAGTATAAATTTTATATCTGACCATTTATTTATTCTTACTTCCTACTACCAGAGTTTCATTACAAAAAAATATCTTCATCATCCATTAAATGTTTAGAATATGAAAAATGGGTAAAAATAATTAATAATTTAACTTCTAATAGATTACATACATTAATTATTTCTTACCTATAGGAAAACTGAAATAGGTGATAAAAGCTGTGTGCCGAATCAGTCTTTCAGAGTCGTTCTGGAGAACCTATATCAAGCTGGCTTTCCACGCGTATAACAGGCTCGATAGCGCCACTGGATGAAATGGGATGGATAGTGACCACGTGCTCAGGTACGGGACCATGGTTACATCTACACTTCTTTCTTATGTGACAAAGTACAATACAGGAAATGAATAAATTTTAATGCACATAAGGAAAAAAGCATTTTTACATTTATATCTATTCTCTTCGTTTAATTTAATTTCTTCATTATTAAATTAATTACTAGAGAATGATTTCGAAACGAAAACTTTCTTTTTACGAAATGAGACTACAAATGATGAGTCGTAATATAAATGATCTATTTTTAGCCCTTAACATATGTCTAAAATTATCTTAAAATTAATGTTATTCTATGTTAAATACAATAATTATTTTTTTTTCCGGTTATTTTACTATAAATAAATATAATATTCAAATTTCACATGACTGTTCCTCTAGAGTTGTCAATAAAATTACAATTATATTATAAATATAGAAAAAATATAAACTCGTATTTATAAACGTTAATTTTTTAAATTACAAATAAATAATTACATTTTTACCTGTTTTAAAAGTTTATATTTTAACTGTAATACGTTAAAATAGTTTAAGAAAAGTTTAAAATATAAAATTAATTAAAACTATCGATTACTGAATCGATGGCGAGGTCAATTTTAAATCTATTGTAAAGTTATGAAGCAGACGACACGAAGTCGGACCGATATGTGACTCACAACAAACGACACTTTTTTAAATAAATATAAAATTTTATTTATATTTTTATTTTAAATATTTTTTAGTACAAAATAATAGTATAGCAAAATGAATCGTATATTTAATTATGTTTTTTAAATTAAAAAGTTTAATTTCTTTAATGCCTTAATTTCGTTTTAAAATAATCGCTATCAGATTTATATTTTTTTTTAAATTACATTTATAAAATTTTGAGTAATTTTTAAGACAGTATTTATTTGTTTGTATTAAAAATGTTCAATTTTTAATGATTCAAAAATGATCGAATTTAAAAAAAAAAAATTTCACTTAACTCAAAATTGATATAAATATAATACAGAAACTTCTAACATCATTTAAATTTTGCAGAGTTAATATCCGTTTCGAAATAGCTTTTTTTTTTTTTTTTTTTAATGCGGAATTGCGATATCTCATACGCCAAAAATAAATTTATTTTTATGTAAATTTATAAGAAGCTTGATGGATAAGATTTTCGGAATTCTATTAATTTTTTACTTTAATAGAATATATTAAAAAAGGATATTACTGTTTACTAATGATAATTTTATTTGTATTTTTTTTCTACGTTTCTATCGATTGTAATAAAGTACAGTTGTAACTAAATCGATAATACAAAATTTATTGTTCATATAAAAAAAAAAAGATACTGACGAAGACATAAAAACAAAAATAACAATAATAATATTTTAATGGTGACCGATGTATATGACGCCGCCTGATGGCGAAATATGGAAAAAGTTTGTGTAATCTACTTTATCTTCTCGAATTAATAGCCGTTCGTAAAATTTGCCGCTATAATTATTTTATTAATAATCTTATCTATAAGTCACATGGTACATATTATAATTTAGCATATATTATATCATAAATTTACGAGAAAGATAAAACTTTAAAAAAAAACCATTAAAATTCCGAATCTAAAAAAAAAAAAAATATAAGGTATTATAAACTGCGAACACTAAAACTAAATTTTAAAATCTTTAATATTGTATATTATAAATTTGCCATCAATAAAACAGATTCGCAATGTTTGACGTCGAAATTTTGTTTTGATGAACGAAGCAAAACTTTCATAGAAATTTTTGCTTTGTAATGTTTTCTAATCAGTTTTCTGTTATTATATTGTGTCTTAAAGAAAGTCAAGTTTTACATTTCTTCTAAATGCTACATCACGAGAATCGTGTCGTATTAAAAAAAACTGAACTGAATTGATACATTAACATATTTTAATATATTCAAAGACACGGTACGTCTATGCACGAATAAGTATTTACTAGAAGTTTCGAAAGTTCTTAAATATAGGCCTATATATTTTTAACTATCAGGAGTGGTAATGTCACAGTTACTATGTCGAATTATATTTAAACTGCGTGGCGAAATATTTTCTTCTCATAAATTACGATTACAGTTAAAAATCCGATAATTCAAAAACTGCTTCGTAATATTTTTTTAATATCATTTATTCATTAAACGACATGATAACATTTTCATTCATTGACTCTTAGAAACGTCACATTTATACAATATTCATAACATAATAGAATTTTATATAACTATTTTTGTAAACAACTTTTTTCCTGAAGAATATTCTAGACATATTAACAGATTACAGACGTCATAACAATAGTAGAATAATAAACTAATTCGGTTTCTATTACACGTTTATACTTGTTTTTCGTCTCTTATAATAGTCATTAATGATCAGCAAAGAGACACGATAACAAGAGTAGACAGATGAAAACAGTACGCAGTTTGCATTCGAATCAAGATTAATGTAAAAGTTAATAATAAATAAACATGTAAAGAATAATAATTTTATCAATAATAAAATTACGTGATATTTGATTCAAGGCCAAAGTTAAAACATAAATATTTGTAAAGTACAGTAGTATATTTGTAATAAAAGAATTTTTGTTTCAGCACTTTTCAAAATTTATTCCATATATATATATTTTTTATAACTTATATATATTATAATTTACATAATCAATTCTCTTAAAAATTTATAGATCAATTATTTAATGCAAACCATGAAAATAAATAAAAATAATTAGAATACTATATTTTTCATTTTTTACTTTTTTTATTTACATTAGTGAAAACAGCTAAAACTGCTGAAATATCAAATTTTATTTTTATTTGTCAATAGTCTATGATGTAAAAAATATAAAATCATCTCTGTTGTTGATATTTAATTATTTTAATCTGGATAATTGCTAATAATATAAATAACTTATAAAATTATTCTAATAAATTATGATACAATTCAATTAACGAAATAATTTTATTTTTAAATTGTATATATAAATATATACAAATTAATTATTTGAGTATATTAAGAAGCTAAAACTTCAGCAAAAAATAAAATAAAATATGCTTGTTCACTATACAGTATATAAATAATATGTTTGGTACTACTCGTATAACTTTTGTTATCTAATTAATAATTCTATAGGATGATTTTGAAATTAGTTTTACTATTTTAGCATCCAAGAGTGCTTTAAAAAGTTTAGAAATTTAAAAAAAATTCAAAGCCCGGTTATGTTTACAAATCTTCTGTAAATCGAGTACTGTGTATATAGTACATTTAATACAACAATAGCAAAGAGTCTTCATATTGGTAATAGTGTACTTAAGTAATAACCGTAGTGTTCAGATAGTAAATACAATATCAATCTAGTATATTTGATCTGCAATTTTTCCCTATTTATTTAAAGGATAAGCACGAAACCTGCTTTGTGTTTCTGAAATTTTAAATCCACGATTTTTAAGAAAATAAAACTTTTAAAATTTTATTTTCTTAACTTTCGGAATTAGCATTAAAAAATATCATTAAAGCGACGAGTCACGTAACATATTATTATTTGACCAAAAAAAAAAAAAATTCCTGAAACCTTACAAAGGAAATTTTTCGCTGTAGATTTTAAATTTGACATAAATTGATAATATTTGTGAAATCACCTTAAATTTAAAAGATATACTCAATATTCTAACAAGAGTAAGTTTTTAGCCTCTTTAATTGAGATAGAAATTTTTCTTGTGCCACACAACCTGATTAAAAATCTGAGAAAATAATGATCAATTAAATTTAAATTATTAAGCAGTTTAGAAGGATACACACACAGAAATTGTTCAATTTTTAGCCTTTTTTTATTGAATCGCATTTATTGAATTATAATTATTATAACAAATCTGAAACTAGTGCAAATTTAAAAATCCTGCACTTATTTTCTGAAGAATTATGAGTTGTCACGAATAACGTAATACACACAATATTAACGTAACATTACTGTAATTCACTCTAAATTGTTATACTTCTTATGTCAACAATTATTTGTGATAGCTTTAACTACATTTGAAATTAAATAATTAATGGTGGAATAATATAGCTTTCGGCATCGTAATATTAATTTCCAGGAAAATTTAGACCTATAATAAATATTTCGTTATAAGAATACCGATATCTGCTAGCGCGAATGTCTCATAAATTTCTGTGTATTCAGGAAAAGAGTGAAGTAGCTTCTGATGAAAACAACTGTAAATTAAGTCGCATGATATAGTAGACAGAATGGCTATACCTATTATAAAAGATAAAATTTCTTCTGATGTATAAATTCGACAGTTTTATTACTAACTTCATTGTGTTAGTTTACGCATTTCTCAGCACTGAATATAAAGTAATGATAGTAGCAAAACTTCTTGAAATATCTTGCTCTTTCCTGTTAAAAACTTTTGACTCTTATCAATAAATATGATAAAATATATTTTGTTAATACGCAATATATTGATAAAATTAACATATAATATGCTATATTAATATATATATATATATACTTTATCTCCTTTATTCAGTGTAATTTAATGATAATTTTTATTATTGGTTAGATTAGATTACCCAAGCAACAGTTATCAGTTTACCGAATATTATTACTGTAAATAAATTCCAGTAACTGCAGAGTAATAGATCTTTTTTCCTATAAAGATAAAAAACAAATTTTTTAAGTTTCCGTCTAACCACATGAGTTTTTTTTGTTTTTTGCAAAATATTGATTTTAGAGAAATTTGATCAGTAGTAGATTAAGGGGATCAGATTTCTGCATCTCATAGAAATAAATATTTTTAAAAATGATTTTCCTTATTTTGAAAATCACTGAAGCAATATATCCTGATGTTAATGAGAGAATTGTTGTCCTTGATGAGAAAATATAAATACTACTGGAAAGGTAGTAGTATAGCATATTATCATTTAAGTAGCATATTTCCTGAAGTTTGTATTAATGTTTATTTTTTTATTCGCATAGATTTACTATGAAAAGGTTGGCAACTTTTAATCTATCTTCAGAAGAAAAAAATGTGGCCCTTAAGCAGTGCCGGATTAATTACATACGAGGCCCTAGGCACTAGAATTCTTCGGGGCCCTTTTTAGAACAAAATGTGCTATATATATAGACTATGCTTTTGATTAAATTATAAATATTTTATTATTAATTAAACTTTGAAATAACAACGTTATAT